>JAIUJO010002385.1:50000-62118 GCA_023846275.1 Vanilla planifolia
TCTCCTTCTCCTTCTTCTTCTTGTTCTTCTTTTTCTTCTTCTTCTTCTTCTTCTACTACTACTACTTCTACTTCTTCTTCCTCTTCTTCCTCTTCTTCATCTTTGTCTTCTTTTTCCTCTTCTTCTTCTTCTTCTTATTTTTCTTCATCTTCTTCCTCTCGCGTACTTCTTCTTCTTCTTCTTCATTTTCTTCTTCTTCTTCTTCTTCTTCTTCTACTTCTTCTAGTTCCTCGTCTTCTTCTTCTTCTCCTTCTTATCCTTCCCCTTCTTCTCCTTCTCCTTCTACTTCTTATTCTTCTTCTTTTACTTCTCCTTCTCCTTCTTCTTCCTCCTCTTCTTTTTCTTCTTCTTCTTCTACTACTTCTTCATCTTCTTCTTCCTCCTCTTCTTCTTCTTTCTCTTTCTTCTTCTTCTTCTTCCTCCTCTTCTACTCCTTTTTCTTATTCTTATTCTTCTTCTTCATCTTCTTCTTCCTCTTACTTCTTCATCTTCTTTTTCATCTTCTTCCTCTTCTTGTTGTTGTTGTTGTTCTTCTTCTTCTTCTTCTTCTTCTTCTATTACCACTACAACTACTAAAACAACTTCTACTACATCTTCTTCTTCTACTTCTTGTTTTTCTTCCCCTTCTACTCCTCCTTCTTATTCTTTTGATTCTCCTTCTTCTTCTTCTCCTTCTCCTTCTACTCCTTCGTCTACTTCTTATTCTTCTTCTTCAATTTTTTCTTCTTCTTCTCATTCTCCTTCTTCTCATTCATCTTCTTCTTCTTCTTCTTCTTCTTCTTCTTCTCCTTTTTCTTGTTGTTGTTGTTCTTCTTAGACATGTAGGGCTTGCTTCTATTGGACCTGGAGTTGGTCAAGGTACTACTGCGGGCCAAGCTGTAGAAGGTATTGCGAGACAACCAGGAGCAGAGGGTAAAATACGAGGTACTTTATTGCTTAGTCTGGCTTTTATGGAAGCTTTAACAATTTATGGGCTGGTCATGGCATTAGCTCTTTTATTTGCAAATCCTTTTGTTTAATGTTTAATTTCATCCCAGAAATCAAAATGTAAAAAAGAAAAAAAAAATGTGTATCATTTTTCTGATTTTATCCACTCAAATTTACCCTTTGCTCTTTCGAATTATATCAACACCTTACTCCTACAACTATACAACTATTTCTTTTTTGTTTGTCGAAACAATACTATGGGAAGGGTTGATTTGAGGATAAGGAATTCGCGGATCCACTCGCTTTCTTCCCTTCGGTTCCTTTCTTCGCTTTTGTTCTGAGTTTCATACAATGAAATTTTTTTTTCTTTTTTTATTTTACTTTGTATTTGTATATATTAATATTAGGAGGCATTTTCACAAAGTAAAACAAAGTAGATTTTTCATGATTGACACGAGACCCCGAAACTAAGTTCAACTTCCCAAACTTTGAGTATTTTATTACAAACTCAAAGAGAGAATAAGAAATAGATATGGCATCTATTGCCATAAAAAAAGAAAAATTCCATTACAAGAAATCAATGAAAAAACAAAAAGAACTCTTTTTTTCTTTAGTCCTATCTATTTCCTATTTCTTAGTCCTATCTATAAGACTAGAAGATATAAGAGGAGAACATATGAAAATTATCACCAATTCTTTCGTTTCCTTGGGACACTGGTCCTCCGCTGGGAGTTTCGAGTTGAATACCGATATTTTAGCAACAAAATCCATTAAATCTAAGTGTAGTGCTGGGTGTACTGATTTTTTTTTTGGAAAGGGAGTGTGTGCGGGCTTTTTATTTCAAGAATAGGCTGGATTTCACCGACTGCATTACATTATTCTATTTAGAAATTAGAAATAGGAAAAAGTGTGCACAATCCGACGAATTACTTCGGAATTGGATTTCTTAAAGAAATTCTATACAAGAACTATAGCATTTCGTGCCTAATTGGTCAATGAACTTTGATTATCTATCAAACCATAATCATATTGAGGTCTTTTACATGGTTAAAAAGAGAAAGAAATTGTTTGAAGTCTAGGCACAAAATAGCACGGTACTCTTTCTACCGCTACGTTAGTAGAAAGAATAATTGGGAATTTGTGCGATGTAGAACACTCATACGGATAAACTGATTTGAACCATTTACTGCCCTTTTTAATCCACCGCCGAATCGACGACCTATGTATATGTATTGTATAAAGAATGTATAAATAATACAAATTTTTGGAATTTTTTTGTATGAAAAAAAAGGGAAATCTGATTCTCCATTTTAGTATAAGTCGAATGTGAATCAAATATGATTCAGTTATTAAGAATCATAATCAAATACAAAAATACAAATATTTATTAAGTTATATAAGTTCTATTAATAGTTATCTATATATAAGTTCTATTAATAGTTATCTATTAATAATTAAGTATTAATAATTAATAATAAAAATGTAAATTCAGAATTCTATTTCACTCTATTTCATTTCTATATTTTGATTCCATTTTTTTTTCTTTTTATTTGTTCTTTACTTTATAAACTTCATTCAAACTTTATTTCTGATTTTCCACTGATTTACAAAAAGAACTAAGACTAATCTAATAAGACTAATCTAATTAAAAAATCAATTCGAAATTCGAATCTATAATCTAATAATCAATAATCTAAATAAAATATTAAATAAATCTAAATATATAAATCTAAATAATAATAAATAAATAATAATAATAATAGTAATACTAAATAATATAAAATAATCTAAAATCTAAATAATAATCTAAATAATAATAATAATAGTAAATAATAATAGTAATATAATAGATTAATTGAAATATAATAAATAATAGATATATAATAAATAACAAATATATAAATAAATAGAATCGAAAAGATATAATAGAAAAGAACTGTCTTTTCTGTATACTTTTTGCTACCGGGGCCCTTACGTAATCGATCGGATCATATAGATATCCCTTCAACACAACATAGGTCATCGAAAGGATCTCGAACAACTCACCAAAGCATAAAAGCCAGGATCTTTCCTATCATCAAATAGATTCCTATTTGAATAGTGCATAACCGCATGGATAAGCTCACACTAACCAGTCCATTTTGGATCCAATTTGGAATTTTCCTTGGGAGGTATTGGGAAGGCATTGGAACATGAAAACATGAATGGATTGGGCTGAGTTACTCTTCGGGACAGAGTGGAAGAAGGAAGGAGATTCTCGAACGAAGAAAAGGATCCAATTCTTTCGAAAGAATTGAACGTGGAGCCGTATGAGGTGAAAATCTCACGTACGGTTCTGTTAGAGTGACAGTAAGGGTGACTTATCTGTCAACTTTTCCACTATCACCCCCAAAAAACCAAACTCTGCCTTACGTAAAGTTGCCGGAGTACGATTAACCTTTGGATTGCAAATTACTGCTTATATACCTGGTATTGGCCATAATTTACACGAACATTCTATAGTATTAGTAAGAGGAGGAAGGGTTAAGGATTTACCCGGTGTGAGATATCACATTATTCGAGGAACCCTAGATGCTGTCGGAGTAAAGGATCGCCGACAAGGGCGTTCTAGTGCGTTGTAGATTCTTATCCAAGACTTGTATCATTTGATGATGCCGTGTGAATCGCTAGAAACATGTGAAGTGTATGGCTAACCCAATAACGAAAGTTTCGGAAGGGGACTGGAGCAGGCTACCCATAATACAAAAGATCTTCTTTCTAAAGAGATTCGATTCGGAACTACTATATGTCCAAGGTCCCCTATTGGAATAAATTCAGAGGTTTTCCCTTACTTTGTCCGTGTCAACAAAAAATTTGGAATACCTCGACTTTTTCAGAACAGGTCCGAGTCCAATAGCAATGATTCGAAGCACTTCTTTTTCCATTACACTATTTTGGAAACCCACGGACTTGATCGTATGGATATGTAAAATACAGGATTTCCCATCCTAGTAGGAAAAGGAGGGAAACAGATACTCAATTGAAAGGGAAAGTGAGTAAACAGAATTCCATACTCGATCTCATAGATACATATCGAATTCTGTGGAAAGCTGTATTCAGTGAAAGTCGTATGTACGGCTTGGAGGGAGATTTTTCATATCTTTTGAGATCCACCCTACAATATGGGGTCAAAAAGAAAAAGCCAAAATAAGTGATTTGTTTTTTAGCCCTTATCAAAATAAAACTCATTTTTGAACCTTTTTTACGCTCATGTCACGTCGAGGTGCTCCAGAAAAAAAAACTGCAAAATTCGATCCAATTTATCGTAATATATTAGTTAACATGTTGGTTAACCGTATTCTAAAACACGAAAAAAAAATCATTGGCTTATAAAATTATCTATCGAGCCGTGAAAAAGATTCAACAAGAGACAAAAAAAATCCACTATCTGTTTTATTTAAAGCGATACGTAGAGTAACTCCCGATATAGCAGTAAAAGCAAGACGTGTAAGCGGATCGACTCGTCAAGTTCCTATTGAAATAGGATCTACACAAGGAAGAGTGCTTGCCATTCGTTGGTTATTATGGGCATCCCGCAAGCGTCCGGGTCGAAATCGAAATATAGCTTTCAAATTAAGTTCCGAAATAATAGATGCTTCCAAAGGCTGTGGCGATGCCATATGCAAAAAGGAAGAGATTCATAGAATGGCAGAGGCAAATAGAGCTTTTGCGCATTTTCGTTAATCCATGAACAGGATCTATATAGACACATAGATCCATGGATCAATACATCTTGATCGGAAAAGAATCAATAGAAAAAGAAAGAATCAGACTCAATCTTTCTTGAAACAAACAAAAAGGAAAAGAAATATGAAACATAAATTATGGATCAACTAAGCCTTCTCGAGGGCTTGCTTAAGAGGAGAATCTTATGGAAATATCATGGAATAAGGTTTGATCCTGATCCTATTCATGGGGATTCCATAAATATCCCATTCCAAAAAGAGAAAGTTCAAAATATTTGGGACTTTTTCATAGATTGGATGTAGTTACGAATTCATGATCTGGCATGTACAGAATGAAAACTTCATTCTCGATTCCATGATTATAAGTTCATAACTCCAGCCCATTTCCATTTTTGGCAGAAAAGATCTACTAATTCTTTTATTTCAGTTAGTAAAAGGGATCTTGAACTCAAAAATCGACCTAGAAGCTAAAAGAGGTTATCCTGAGCAATTGCAAGAATTGGGTTCATCGATATTCCTGGTTCCTGATATAGTAGATGCTATCACACATACAGTCATACTCAATTCGATGGAATTGTTTGATCTGAAAGGAGATCTTTTCGAATTTCGTACGTGAGGGGTTCTTTTTTGGTTTCAATAGGACTACTTATGAGCGTTCTTTCTATCTATTATATATCGATATATAATAGATAGAAAGAATCAAGTTCTTAATGACTGGGCAAAACCAAGAAAGAGAGGCTTGTCTGCCATCCACACCAGAATAGATAGAGTTTTCCGAAAAATTCTCGTAGAATCGAGAAAGAGGTTTGATTTGACATCTTTTTGATATATAGCTTGATATATTCCTCTGGATAATTCAAATCAAAGCAATTTGATTTCTGACTCGAACCTATATGGCATGGACGATCGATGGAAATACTCCAACACTCCCCCCTTGTCATATATTCCATATATTACACTAGATAGATATCATATTCATGGGATATGATTCACTTTCAAGATGCCTTGATGGTGAAATGGTAGACACGTGAGACTCAAAATCTCGTGCGAAAGAGCGTGGAGGTTCGAGTCCTCCTCAAGGCATAATCATCAACAGATAAGATACTCGACATATCAATATTGATATGTCGAGTATCTTAATCTTATCTGTTGATACGAAGTATTCCGGCGATCCTCACGATCCGAGTCCGAGCTTCGGCAGGGATCACAGAATCTTTGTGATCTTCTCTATCTAATGAATTAGGAGTCCGTTTGGAAGTCGTGCGCACTGCGCGCACCCCCCCGAGTATACGAGTATATGATTAAATTAGTTATTTAATTCAACCAATGATTCGTTATTGGAGCAGATAGCAACAACCATTTCAGCGGACATGCTTCCGATGGAGGTTTCATTTGTCGAAATTTTTTGATAATAATAGGCTCTTTCGCCGTTCAAGAATTCTTGTTTAGGCAGTTCATATCATCCACACATAGTGATCTAAGATTTCAATTAGGTAGTTCATATCATCCACACATAGTGATCTAAGATTTCAATTCTTCCATGTTTCAACAGTAGCATATTGTTCCATGGAGCTAAGGCCAAAAAGATGAAAGAAATAAGTGTTTCCACGACTCTACCATCGGCCAATTCTGTTCCACTGAATCCCCTTTTCATGGGCACATATCTTTACGGCTAAGGAATGGGGAATCTTTCCCCTGTTACATGAATCAAATGTTTCATTTCATTCAGGAAAAGCCATTTCTTTCTCAACAATGTCTTTGTCATTTGATCCAATAGCATTCGGTTAGATAGGAAAATATTTGATAAATACTGATAACTCTTGGTTAGAATCTTAGAACGGAAAGATTCCTTAGATAATGAACTATTGGTTCTACTCTTGCGATGAATCAACAATTCGAATTCTTCCGTATTTTTGATGAACCAGCCTTTATACATAGATGTAGAAGAATTTTTTCGAAGCTCCTTTGGCATCTCTTCATCTGCAAAGAATTCTCGACATGAAAACACAGAGACAGAGGACTGCTCAAAGGACTGCTCTTGGAGTAGGGAAAATAATAGATCCGTGGGGTCCCAAATGAATTTGTTTGTTGTCAAACAGTTTTTTTTGTGTATGATCTATTTGGTATCTGGTACTCCATCTCCGAGTCATTCTCGAGAAGCTCATCCTCTTTCTCTTTATCTTGATGATAAAGAGAAATGTTATCTTGAGGAAAAAGAGAAATGTTATCTTGAGGATAAATGCTCAGAAGCTCATCCTCATCCTCTTTATCTTGATGATAAATGTTTGGAAGCTCATCCTCTTGATCTTGATGATCAATGCTCTGTTTGCCCCAAAATGACCCAACCAAATAGGGAAATCCCAATTCAGTGGACCTTTTGATACAATCAAATAGATTGCCACAAGAGCGGCATATTTGAGGCACCCAAACTATTTGATTGAAGAAGAAATCCCCCTTCTCCATTTTATCCGGATCCAATTCTTCCCCTTCTTCAAACTCCAACCACGATTGTTCATAAGAAAAAAATACATTTCGCATGATATCTAACGGATTCCATGGTTTGGGCCGAAGAAGTAATGTCACTCGATTATTATCATTATTATCAAACAGACTGCAATCTTTTTCTGCCCGTGGGGATCCCACCAAAGCCAGAGCGTCTTCTGCTTCGAATAGTAATAATAGTAATAGGCCATGAACTAGATTCAAATCATTCTCAAGGAATCCATAAGAAATGATCCGATCTTTTTCATCGGGTCTGGACCAAAGATCTTGTGCGACCGATCCGACAGAACAACTCAAAAGATAAAGAAGTATCGTGAATCTCTTTATGTTCCTTCTAAGTTCGAAGTACCATTTGTACAAATAAAAATCCCCCCTACCTGACATGATCTATTATTCATATAGATAGATATAGGATCTATGGGGAAATTACTTAGAAATACATTTTGTGCGATAGCCCTTCCTATCTGATAGAAAAGGATCCCATGATTCTGAGCCGATCTTATATGGGGTCAAAAAGTCCAAGTTGTTTTATGAATAATTGATCTAATTGTATTCATTTCTATAATGGATTTCTTCTGTGCAATACTAATCGATAGGACATTATTGATAAATCCTCCAAGATCTAGTACATTGGAACCCATGGTTAGGGTATCAAATCCATTAGCATGGAATATCTCCTTTTCCAAGTGAAATCCCCTACTATATGAAAGAGTGAAAAAGTGCTTTCGTTGTTGTGGAGGAACAAGCCTTCGTACCTTAATGCATGTATTTAATTTTTCCAGAGCTATTAGAGTGGGATTCACTTGTTGGGGAACATGAGTCAAAGCAATAACAAGAATCTTTCCAGTGGAACAATCCCTGGAGAGATAGTTCTCTAATTGAACGAGGAATAAGAATACGAAATCCGACTGATCCATATTCAGATCATGAATGTTTGGAATCCATACTATGCAAGGAGACATTGTTTTTGCGAATTCGAATTGTAATTCGAATTGAGCCATGATCTCAATATAAGGGCTTACTAGTTTAACATTTCCTATTTTCATTTGCGAATCTAGATACTCTATAAACATAGGTATCATCTTGATATCCATATCGATCTGATCGATATCATTATCATTCTCAGTCTCATTATCAACAATCTTAAAGTAATCATCACTATCCCACACAAGATCCTTAATATGGATCTTATGGATACTATCATATATACTCATAATGTCCATCTTATACATAATATCACTCTCATCAAAATCAAGCATATTGTAACCTAGGTCATCAAACCAAAAACTTTTGACCTTGGTCGTAAATACCATAATGAAAGGAACATAGAAGTTTGTCGCTAGGTGTTTGACCAAACAGGAATGTCCAATTCCCATAGAACCTATCACTAAAATACCTCTAGAACTATAAGGGAATAAGGGGAGCGAAAAGGGAATTTCATCAGAAGATGGGGAATGAAAACTATCGACCACCCCCGAGGTTTGTGAATCAGTGATTGTCTGATAATGAGCAAGGAATATCCGTCTTTCTGCTAAACAGGATCTATTGAACTCATAATTCATTAGATCTTTTTTATGAATTATGTATCGTAAGAAAATAGATCCCGATTGTTCAATCATTTGATAACTAGAGTCATTCTTGAATAAATGATAACTATGTGTCAGACTCAATAGAAATTTATCAATTCTTTTTTCTGTCGTTGAGGTGGAGAACTAAATCAACAATAAAATTTCTTTACTTGGAATACAAGAACTGTCTGCAATAAAGGATTCTATTTTCCCATCAATAAAATAACCTTTCACGTTTTTTCTTTTTATTATCAATGAATACATCTCTTTAGTTGTATGACTTAGTGCCTCGTCTTTCTCGAAAAAATGATTTTATTGATGGGATTTGGTATGATACTGACAAGATCGATCAGATTTATATTCCAATAAAAATATATTGATTTGAACTCATAATTAACCAATAGCATGTTGAAATCAAAAAACCACATCCGTATTGCTTCCAGAAAATCTTCTAATTTTAGCATGTTGAAATCAAAAAACCACATCCATATTGCTTCCAGAAAATCTTCTAATTTGTTCTTCAGAAAAACTAGAAATAGAAAGAGATTCTTTGACCAGAAAGAATTCAATTCAGATGTAGGATACCTATCCAGAAATTCTTGTAATTCCTTTATGTATGATTGAATCGTCAAATATTTGATCTTTTCTAACTCTGTCTGTAACCTACTAAAGCTAAAGGCTTGGGAAAAAAAGAGAAGATGTATAGAAACGAGATATCCAGCAACAAGAAGAGGCAAAAAGATCGAATCGAGGAATTCTCGAGGATTTGTGGATATCAGATGTGCTCATATCCATACGGGTGACTCATTTTTTCGATGAATCTGTTCTTCGAACAGAATAAGATGAAAAATCTGTAAACATTGACTCGAAATCTCACTTATCAGAGTCCATTGTGGAAGAATCTTCTGAAGAATTTTCTGAAGAATTGGCTGTGATAGATCTGATCCATGTATCATATCATGAAAAATGGATACAAATTTTTGACTGCTACTTAGTATCGGCAATGGGTCTGAAAGAATATCTAAAAGGGTGAATTTTAGATATTTGCACCCTGTCGAAGTTAGTAACCATGGCATATATATTTGGAACAGACTCCATTTTGAGAAATTTGAAAAAGCACTATCTCGTTTCTTTTTTCTATACATTTGCCCTTTCTGAACGCATTTATTTAGACGAAGACTCCGTTTTTTCCTCTTTCTGGATATTCTGGATAGTAAATCTTTCTCAGAACATGGAATGTGCATCAAACCCATGCTTGAATTGAAACTGAGATACTGATGCAAGTTATTCCCTTCTGAATCAGATAAATTCATATCTGAAAGAGGCTGACAATAAGTTCTTTCCAAATTTTGTATTTGTTCCTCTGCGAGAGGTGTTGCAGAAATATCTGCGATCGAGTAAATAGCTCTACGAACGAATGGATTGGAACAAATTGGAAAATGAAAAGATTTGTACAATTTGTACAAGTTATACGTTTCATCACCACTTTGTGGGAAATCGTTAGGTATGAAGATGTTGGATACCTGTGACTCGATTGGTGAAATAGCCTCTCTCTCCAAAAAAGATCTTCTTTTTTACCGACGTACAAAGAAAATATTTTGTTGCGAATGGACAAGATATTGAGGAATTGTCCATATGTAAGATCATAATTATTGATACGGGTCTTTTCCACATAAAAAGGGAATCCTTTGTTACAATAGAACCAGAAGTGATGTGGACTATTCAAGAATCGAAGTCGATGTGCTTTATAAAAAGTAGATATCGATGAACTTCTATGAAATGGTTTCACGGGATTCAGCCAATTGTCTCGATCGTGGGATATCATTGAGAAATATGAATCCATGTTCTCAAAGTATTTCTTGCGATTCTTTTGAGTATGGAATGAGTTAATCATCCGCTTTGGTATCTTTTTGAAAAAAGATGGTAATATTGTTCCTTCATTGATCAATAATTTCGGTCTCCTACTTCTCCTTCTTCATCATCTCTTTTATCTTCTTCTTTTTCTCCTTCTTCTTCTTCTTCTCCACCCTCTTCTTCCTCTTCTTCTTCTTCTTCTTCTTCTGCATTGTCTTCTCCTTTTTCTTCCTCCACTTCTCGCTCTCCTCTTTCTTCTTCTTCATCTTCAAGTTCTTCTTCTTCTCCTTCTTATTCTTCTTTTTCCTTTCTTCTTCTTCTTCTTCATTTACAACTTCTTCTTCTTCTTCTTCTTCTTCTACTAGTTCTTATTTTTCTTCTTCTTCTTCTTCTTCATTTACAACTTCTTCTTCTTCTTCTTCTTCTTCTCCTTCATCATCTTCTTCTTCTTATTCTTCTTCTTCTTCTTCTCCATCTTTTTGTTCCTCTTGTTCTTCTCCTTCTCTTCCTTGTTCTTCTTCTCCTTCTTCTCCTTCCTTTTACTCTTCTTCTTCTTCTTTGCCTTCTTCATCTTGCTCTTCTTCTTTTTCTTCCTCATATTCTTCTTCTTCGTGTTCTTCTTCTTCTTATTCTTCTACTTCTACTTCTTCAAGTTTTTCTTCTTCTTCTTATTCTTCTCCTTCCTCTTCTTCTCCTTCTTCTTCTTCTCCTTCTCCCTCTTCTCATTCTCCTACGTCATCTTCTTTTTTTCTTCTTCTATTTCTTTTTCTTCTTCTTCTTCTTCTTCTTCCACATCAAAATCTTCTTCTTCTACAACTATTATTACCACTACTACTACAACTTTTTCTTCTACTTCATCTTCTCCTTCTTCTTTCTCTTCTTCTTCTTCTTCTTCTTCTTTTCTTCTTCTTCTTCCTCTTCTTCTTCATCTTCTTCTTTTTCTTCTTCTTCTTCTACTACTACTACTTCTTTTTCTCCATTTTTTATTCCCCTTCTTATTCTTCCACTTCTTCTACTTCTTCTTCTTCTTCTTCTTCTATTTCTTCTTCTTCTTATTCTTGTTGTTCTTCTTCTTTTTCTTCCTTTTCTTCGTCATTGTCATTTTATTTTTCTTCTTTTTGTTCGTCTTCTTCTACTTTTTCTTTGTCTTCGTCTTCGTCTTCATCTTCTTCTTCTTCTTCTTCTTCTTATTTTTCTTCTTCTTTTTCTTCTTCTTCTTTTTTCTTCTTCTTTTTTTTCTTCTTCTTCTTGTTCTACTTTTTCTCCTTCCACTTTTTCTCCTTCTTCTTCTTCTTCTTATTCTTAATCTCCTTCTTTTTCTCCTTCCTCCTCTTATTATCTTTCTTCTCTTTCATTTTCTTCTTCTTCTTCTTTTCCTTCTTCTTCTTCTTCTTCTTCTTCTTCTTTTCCTTCTTCTTCTTCTTCTTCCCCTTCTTCTTCTTGGTTCTTCTTCTTCTTCTTCTTCTTCTTCCTTGCCTTCTTCTTCATCACCTTCTTCTTTTCCTTTTTCTTTTTCTTCCTCCTCTTCTTCTTCATCATCAT
>JAIUJO010002383.1:17500-22500 GCA_023846275.1 Vanilla planifolia
TTCTTCTCTGTCTTCTTCTTCTTCTCCTCCTTCTTTGCCTTCTTCATCTCCTTCTTCTTCACCTTCTTTTTCTTCTTCTTCTTCCCCTTCTTCTTCTTCTTCTCCTTCTTATTCTTCTTATTCCTCTTCCATCTCATTCTTTTTCCACTTCTTTGTCTTCCTCCCCTTCCTTCTTCTCTTCTACATCTTCTTCTCTACTTTTTCTTATTCTTTATCTTCTCCTTCTTCTTCTTCTTCTTTTCCTTCTTGTTATTCATCTCTTTCCTCTTCTTATTCTTCTTCTTCTTCTTCTTCTATTTCTTCTTCTTGTTTTTCTTCTTTTTCTTCCCCTTCTACTTCTTCTTATACTATTACTAATTCTTCATCTTTTTCTTTTCCTATTTCTTCCCCTTCTTCTTCATCTTCTTCTACTTCCTCTTCCTTCTCATTCTTCTTCCTCTTCTTCTTCTTCCTCCTCTTCTCCCTTTTCTTCTACATCTTCTTCATGTTCTACTTCTTCTTCTTCTTCTCCTTCTTCTTCTTCTTCTTTCTCCTCCACCTCTTCTTCTTCTACATATTTTTTATCTTCTTTTTCTTTGACTTCTTCCACTTCTTCTTCTTCTTCTACTTCTTCTTCTTCTACTACTTCTTCTACTTCTGCTTCTTCTTCTTCTTCTTCACCTTTTTCTTCTTCTACTTCTTCTTCTTCTTCTTCTTCTTCTTCTTCCCCTTTTTCTTCCTCTTTTTTTTCTTCTTCTTCTTCTTCTTATTCTTCTTATTCTTCTTCTTTTTCTTGTCCTTTTTCTTCTCCTTTTTCTTCTTCTTTTTCTTCTTCCACTCCCTTCTCATTCTTCTTCCTTTTCTTCGTCTTTCGTCCCTTCTCTTTTTTCTTCTTCTACTTCTTCTTCTTCTACTTCTTCTTCTTCTTCTTCTACACCTACGTATTTTTTATCTTCTTCCTCTTCTTTCTTCCTCTTCTTCTTCTTTTTCTTTATCTTCATCTTTTTCTTCTTCATTTTTCTTCTTCTTCAACTTCTTCTTCTTCTTCTTCTTCTTCCTTTTCTTCTTTCTCTATCACTTCTTCATCTTTTTCTTCTTCTTCACCTTCCTCTTTTTCTTCTTCTTCTTCTTCTTCATCATCTTCTTCTTCTTCATCTTCATCTTCTTCTTTTACTTCTTTTTTTATTTTCTTCTTCACTTCTACTTCTTCATCATCTTCTTCTTCTTCATCATCATCTTTTTCTTCTTCTGCTTTGTCTTCTTCTTCTTCTCTTGTCTTCTTTTTCTTCTTCTCTCCCTTCTTCTTCTTCTTTACCTTCTTCATCTCCTTCGTCTTCCACTTCTTCTTCTTCTTCTTCATCTTCTTGTTCCTTTTCTGCAACCTTTCCTTTTTCTTCCTCGACTTCTTCCTTTTCTTCTACTTCTTCTTCTTCTTCCTCTTCTTCTTCTTTTGCTGCTTCTTTATCTTCTTCTTCTTCTTCTTTTTCTTCATCTTCATCTTTTTCTTCATCTTCTTGTACTTCTTCTCCTTCATCTTCATCTTTTTCTTCCTCTTTATCTTCTTCGTGTTCTTTTTCTTCTTGCTCTTCCACTTCTTCTTCTTCTACTTCTTCCTCTTCTTCTTCTTCTTCTCCTATTTCTTATCCTTCTTCTTCCTGTTCTTCCTCTTTTTCTACTTCTCCTTCTTCGTCTTCTTCTACTTTTTCTTCTTTTTCTTCTTCTTCTTCTTCTTTTTCTACTTCTTCCCCTTCTTCTTCTTCTTCGCATTCTTCATCTTCATCATTTTCCACTTCTCCATCTTCTTTTTCTTCTTCTTCATCATCTAATCCATGTTCTTCTTTTTCTTCTTCTTCTTCTTCTTCCACTTTTCTTCCCCTTCTTCTTTCTTCTTCTTCTTCTTCTTCTTCTTCTTCTTCTTCTTCTTCTTCCTCTTCCTATTCTTCTTCTTCTTTTGCCTCTGCTTCTTCTTCTTCTTCTTCTTTATTTTTTTATTCTACTTCTTATTCTTCTTCATCTTCTACTACTTCTAGTTCTTATACTACTTCTTCTTCTACTACTTCTTCTTTTCTTCTTCTTTTTCATCTTCTTCTTCTTCTTCTTCTTCTTCTTCTTCTTCTACTTCTTCCTCTTTTACTTCTTCTTCTTCTTCCTCTTCTTCATCTTCTTCTTCTGCATCTTCTTCTTTGTCTTCCTCATCATTTTCTTCTTCTTCTTCTTCTTCTTCTTCTTCTTCTTCCTTTTCTTCTTCCTCTTCTTATTCTTCTTCTTCTTCTACTACTACTACTAATTCTTCTTCTTCTACATCTTCTACTTCTTTTTCTACTACTTTTTCTTCTTCATCATCATCTTTTTCTACCTCTTTATCTTCATCTTTTTCTTCTTCTTCTTCCTTTTCTTCCTCTTCTTCTTTTTTATTCTTCTTGTTCATGTTCTTCTTCTTCTTCTACTTCTTCTTCCCCTTATTTGTCTTCTTCTTCTTCTTTTTCTTCTTCTTCCTCTTCTTCTTCTTCTTCCTCTTCGTTGCCTCCTTAAACTTCTTCTTTTTCTAGTTCTTCTTCTTCTTCTACTTCTTTTTATACTTTTTCTTCTTCTTCTTCTTCTTCTTCTTCTTCTACTTCTTCTTCCTCTTATTCATATTTTTCTTCATCTTCTTCTTCCACTTTTTTCCTCTTCTTCTTTTAGTTCTTCTTCTTTTTATTCTTTTTCTTTTAATTCTTCTTCGTCTTCTACCTCTTCCTATTCTTGTTCTTCTTCTGTCTCAACCTCTTCTTCTTCTTCTTCTTCTTCTTCTTCTTCTTCTTCCTTTTCTTCTTAATCTTCTTCTTCTTCTACTTCTTCTTCTTCTTCTTCTTCTTCTTCTTCTTCTACTTCTTCTACCTCTTCTTATTCTTTTTCTTCTTCTTCTACTTCTTCTTCTTCTTCTTCTTCTTCTTCTTCTTTTCTTCTTTTATTTTTCTTCTTCTTCTTCTTCTCCTTCTCCATCTTCTTCTTCTTCTTCTTCTATTTCTTCCCCTTCTTTCTCTTCTTCTTCTTCTCCTCCTTCTCCTCCTTCCTCTTCTCCTTCTTCTTCTTCTTCTTCTTCTTCTTCTACTTCTCCTTCTTCTTCTTCACCTTCTCCTTCTCCTTCTCCTTCTTCTTTGACTTCTTCATCTTCCTCTTCTTCGACTTCTTAATCTTCTTCTTCTTATACTTCTTATTCTTCTTCTTCTTCTTCTTCATCATCATCTTCATTTTTTTCCTCTTCTTTTTTTTCTTTTTCTTTTTGTGCTTCTTCTTTCTCTTTTGCTTCTTCTTTTTGTGCTTCTTCTTCTTCTTCTTCTTCTTCTTCTACTACTACTACTACTACTGCTACTACTTCTTCCTTTTTATTCTTCTTCTTCCTCTTCATCTTCCTTTTCCTTTTCTTCAACATCATCATCATCTTCTTCTTCTTCTTCTTCTTCTTCTAATTTTTCCTCTTCTTCTTCTTTCTCTTCTTCTACTTCTTCTTCGTTTTCTTCTTCTCCTTCTTCTTCTTCTTCCTCTTCTTCTTCTTCTTCTTCTTTTCTTCTTCTTCTTCTTTTTCTTCTTCTTCCTCCTTATCTTCTTCTTCTTCTTTTTCTTCTTCTTCTTCCTTTTCTTCTTCTACTTCTTCTTCTTCTTCTTCTTCTTCTTCTTCTTTAACAACTTCTTCTTCTTCCACTTCTTCTTCCTCTTCTTCTTCTTCCTCTTCTTCTTCATCATCTTCTTCTTCTTCATCATCATTTTTTTGTACTTCTTTATCATCATCATCTTCTTCTTCTTCTTCTTGTCCTTCTTCTTCTTCTTGCCCTTCTTCTTCTTATTATTCTTCTTCACCTTAATTTTTTTTCTTCCTCTTCTTCTTTGTCTGCATTTACTTCTTCTTTTTCTTCTACTTCATCAACTTCTTCTTCTTCTTCATGTTCTTTTCTTAACTTTCTTCTTCTACTTCTTCTTCTTATTGTTCTTCACCGTCACCATCTTCTTCCTTTTCTTCTTCTTCTAATGCTTCTTCTTCTTCTTCTTCATCGCCCTCCACTTCTTCGTCTTGTTCGTCTTCTTCTTCTTCTTCTTCCTCTTTTTCTTCCCTTTCTAATACTACTACTTATTCACTGTCCTTTATTTCTACTTCTTCATCTTCTTCTTCTTCGTATTCTTGTTCTTCTTTTTCTTCCTCTCTTTCATCTTATTCTTCTTCTTCTTTGTCTTCTTCTTCTTGCTCTTCTTCTTCCTTTTCTTCTTCTCGTTATTCTTCCCCTTCTTCTTCTTTTTCTTCTTCTTGCTCTTTGTTCTCATTCTTCTTCCTCTTCTTCATCTTACTCCTCTTCTCCCTTCTCTTCTACTTCTTCTTCTTCTTCTTCTTCATTTCTTCTTCTTCTACTTCTTTCTCTTCTTCTTCTTCTTCTACTACTACTACTACATTATTATCTTCTTCTTCTTCTTTTTCCACTTCTTCTTCTTCTTCTTCTTCTTCTTCCTCTTCCTCTTCTACTTCTATATCTTCTTCATCCTCTTGTTCTACTTCTACAACTTCTTCTTCATCTACTACTACTTCATCTTCTGCTTCTTCTTCTTCTTCTTCTTTTTCTTTTTGGTCTTCTCCTACTTCTTCTTCATCTTCAACTTCTTCAACCTCTTTATCTTCTTCTTCTTCTTCATTCTTCTTCTTTCTCTTCTTCTTCTTCTTCAAGTTCTTCTTCTTCTTTTTCTTCTTCTCCTACTCCTTATCCTTCTTTTTCTTCTTTTCTTCTTTCTACTACTACTACTACCCTTCTTCTTCTTCTTCTTATTCTTCATTTTCTTCTTCTTTTTCTTCTTATTCTTCTTCTTCTTCTTCTTCGTCTTTCATCATATACTTCTTCCTCTTTTTCATCTTCCTCCAATTCTTCCTTTCTTTTACTTCTTCTTCAACTTCTTCTTCTTCTTCTTCTTTTCTTCCTCTTCTTCTTCTTCTTCTTCTTCTTCTTCTTCTTCTTCTTTAACTTCTTCTTCATCAAGTTCTTCTTGTTCGTCATCATTTT
>JAIUJO010002383.1:25000-30000 GCA_023846275.1 Vanilla planifolia
AATTTTCATCTACTTCTCCTTCATCTTCTTCTTCTATTTCTTCTTCTTCCTCTTCTCCTTTTTCCTCTACTTCTTCATCTTCTTCTTCTTTGCCTTCTTGTTCTTCTTCTTTTTCTTCTTCTAGTTTGTCTTCTTCTTCTTTGTCTTCTTTTCTTCTTCTTGTTATTCTTCCTCTTCTAATTTTTCTTCCTCCTCCTCATTCTTCTTCTTCTTTTTTCGTCTTCCTCCTCTTCTTCCTTTTGCTCTACTTCTTCTTCAACAACAACTTCATCTTCTTCCTCCTCTTCTTCTTCTACTTCTTCGTCTTCTTCTTCTTCTTCTTGTTCTTTTTCATCATTTGCTTCTTCTTTTTCTTCTTCTTCTACTTCAACTTCTACTTCTTCTTCATCTTCTTCTTTCTCTTTATCTTCTTCATCATCTTCATCTTCTTCTTCTTCTTCTTCTTCTTCTTCTTCTGCTGCTTCTTCTTCTTCTCTTTCTTCTTCTTCTTCTACTGCTTCTTCTTCTTCTTCTTCTTCTTCCTCTTCCCTTTTTCTTCTTCTTCTTCTTCCTCTTCGTCCTTCTTCTTCTTCTACTAATACATCTTCTTCTTCTTCTTCTTCTCCTTCTATTTCTTCTTCTTATTCGTCTTCTTCTTCTTCTTCTTCTTCTTCTTCTTCCTCTTTACTTCTTCTTCTTCTAATTCTTTTTCTTCTTCTTCTTCTTCTTCTTCTTTTCCTGCTACTTCTTCTTCTTCTACTTCTTCTTCTTCTACTTTCTTCTTCTTCTTCTTCTTCTTCTTCATCTTCTTTTTCTGTATCCTCTTCTTCTCCTTCTTCTTCTTCTTCTTCTTCTTTTGCTTCTTCTTATGCATCCTTTTTTTCTTCTTCTTTTACCTCTACTATTACTACTATTATTACAACTTCTTCTTCTTCTTCAACTTCTTCTTTTTCCATCTTTTACTTCCTCTTTACCTTCTGTTTCTACTTCTTCTCCTTCCTCTTCTTCCTCTTCTTCTTCCTCTTCTTCTTCTTCTTCTTCTTCTTCTTCTTGTTCTTCTTCTTCTTCTTCTTCTTCTTCTTCTCCTACTTCTTATCCTTCTTCTTCTTCTTCTTTTTCTTCTTTTTTTCTTCTTCTTCTTCTTCCTCTTCCTCTTCTTCTTCTTATAATTGTCCTTCGTTTTCTACTTCTTCTCCTTCTTCTTCTTCTTGTTCTTCTTTTTCTTTTTCTTCTTCTTCATCTTCATCTTTTTCTCTTCTTTTTCTTCTTCTTCATCTTCTTCTTCTTCCTTTTCTTTTTTCTTCTCCTTCTTCAACATCTTCTTCTACTTCTTCATCTTCTTATTCTTCATTTCATTCGTCCTTTTCTTCTTCTTCTTATTCTTCTTCTTCTTTCTTCTTATTCTTCTTCATCTTCCTCTTCTTTTTCCTTTTCTTTTACTTCTTCTTCTTCAACTTCTTCTTCTTCTTCATCTTCTTCCTCTTCTTCTTCTACTTGTTCTTCTTCTTTTGCTGCTGCTTCTTCTTTAACTTCTTCTTCTTCTCCTTCTTCTTCTTCTTCTTCAACTTCATCTTTTGCTACTTCTTCTTATTCATCATTTTCTTCTTCCTTTTCTTCTTCTTCTTCTTCTTCTTCTTCTTTCTTCATATTCTTCTTCCTCTTCTTCCTTTTCTTCTACTTCTTAAACTTCTTCTTCTTCTTCACATTCTTCCTCTTCTTCTTCTGCTTCTTCTTCTTCTTCTTTTGCTACTGCTTCTTCTTTAACTTCTTCTTCTTCTTCTTCTTCTTCTTCTTCTTCTTTCTCCTTTTTTTCCATCTTATTCATTTTCTTCTTCTTTTTCTTCTTAAGAATTTTCTTCTACTTCTTCTTCATCATCATCATCTTCTTCTTCTTCTTCTTTTTCTTCTTCTTCTTCTTCTCCTTCTTCTTCTTCTTCTTCTCTTCCTTCTTCTTCTTCTTCAATTTTTCTTCTTCCTCTTTTTCTTCGTCTGGTTCTACTTCTTATTCTTTTTCTTCTACTTCATCATCACCATCTTCTTCTTCTTCATGTTCTTATTCTTCACCTTCTTCTTCTTCTTCTTTTTCTTCTTTATCTTCTTCTTTTTCTTCTTCTACTTCTTTTCCTGCTTCTTCTTCTACTTTCTCCTTTTTTTCATGCTCTTCTTTTTCTATTTGTTCATGTTTTTCTTCTTCTTCGTCTTCTTCTTCTACTTCTTCTTCTTCGTTTTCTTCTTCTTCTACTTCTTCGTCTTCTTCTTCTTTGTCTTCTTCTTCTTCTTCTCCTTAATCTTCTTCTTCTTCGTCTTTGTCTTCTTCTTCGTCTTCTTCTTCTTCATCTTCTTCTTCTTCTTCTTATTCTTTCCCTTCTTCTTTTTCTTATTCTTCCTCTTCCTTCTCATTCTTCTTCCACTTCTACGTCTTCTTCCTCTTCTTCGTTTTCTTCTTCTACTACTTCTTCTTCTTCTATTTCTTTCTCTTCTTCTTCTTCTTCTTCTTCTTCTTCTTCTATTACTTCTGCTTCTACTTCTTCAATTTCTTCTCCTTTTTCTACTTCTTCTTTTTCTTCTTCTACCTCTTCTTCTACTGCTTCTTCTTCTTCTTCATCTTCTTCTTTTTCTTCTTGTTCGTCTTTATCTTCTTCTTCTTCTTCTTCTTCCTTTTCTTCCTCTTCTTCTTCAACTTTTTCTTCTTCTTCTCCTTCATCTTTTTCTTTTTCTACTTCTTATCCTTCTTCTTCCTCTTCTTCTTCTTCTTTGTCTTCCTCATCTTCTTCTTCTTCTAGTTCTTCTTCTTCATCTTCTTCTTAAACTTCCCATGCTTCTTCTTCATCTTTTTCTCCTTTTTCGTATTCTTCTTCATCATCATTTTCCTCTTCTTTTTCTTCTTCATCATGATCATCATCATCTTCTTCTTCTTCTTCTTCCTCTTCTTCTTCTTCTTGTTTTTCCTCTTCTTCTCTTCATATTGTTTTGTCTTTTTCTTCTTCTCCTACTACTTCTTCTTCTCATTCTTCATTATCTTCTTCTTCTTCTTCTTCTTTTTCTTCTTCTTCTTCCTTCTTATTATTCTTCCTCTTCGTCATCTTCCTTCTCTTCTTCTTTTTCTTCAACTTCTTCTTCTTCAACTTCTTCTTCTTCTTCTTCATCTTCCTCTTCTTCTTCTATTTCTTCTTCGTCTTCCTTTTATGCTTCTTCTTTAAATTCTTCTTCTTCTTCTTCTTCTTCCTATTCTTCTTCTTCTTTTTCATCTTTTCTACTTCATCATGATTTTCTATTGCTTCTTTTTCTTCTTCTTCTTCCTGTCCTTCTTCTCCCTCTTCCTCTTCTTCAATTTTTCTATCTCGTCTTCTACTTACGTCTGCTTCTACTTCTTCTTCTTTTTTCTTCTTCTTCGTCGTCTTCTTCTTCTTCGTCATGTTCTTGTTCTTCACCTTCTTCTTCTACGTTTTCTTTTTCTTCACCTTCTTCTTCTTCAACATCATCATCATCTTCTTCTTCTTTTTCTTCTTCTTCTACTACTTTTTCTTCGTCTTCTTCTTCTTCCTCCTCCTTTTCTTCCTCTTCTTTTTCTACTTCTTCATATTTTTCTTCTTGTTCATCATCATCTTCTTCTTCTTTTTCTTCTTCTACATCTACTTCTTCTTCTTCTTCTTGTTCTTCTTCTTCTTTTTCTTCTTCTTCTTTTTCTTCATCTCCTTCGCCTTCGTCTTCTTCTTCTACTCCTTCATCTTCTTCTTCTTTGTCTTCTTTTTCTTCTTGTTTTCTTCTTCTTCTTTTTCATCTTCTTCTTATTCTTCCCCTTCTTTTTTTCTTCTTCTTCCTCTTCCATCTCATTCTTCTTTCTCTTCTTTATCTTCCTCCTCTTCTTCCATTTCTTCTAGTTCTTCTTCTTCTACTTCTTCTTCTTTATCTTCTTCTTATTCTTTTTCTTCTTCTTCTTCAAGTTCATATTCTTTTTTTCTTTTCTACTTCTATTATTATTTCTTCTTCTTCTTCTTCTTCTTCCTCTTTATCTACTTCTTCTTCTTCTTCTTCTTCCTCCAATTATTGTTCTTTTCCTCCTTGATCATCTTCTTCTTCGCCTTATTCTTCTCCACCTGCTTCATATCCTTCTACATCTTATTCTTCTTCTTCCTCTTCTTATTCTGCTTCTTCTTCTTCTTCTTCTTCTTTTTCTTCCACTTCCTCTTTTCTTCTTCCTCTTCTTCCTCTTCTTCCTTTTTCTTCTCTTTCTTCTTCTTCTTCTTCTTCATCTTCTTCTTCTAATTCTTCTTCTTCCTCCTCCTCTTCCTCTTCTTTTTCTTCTGCTTCTACCTTTTTTTTGCTTCTTCTTCTTCTTCTTCTTCATCTTCTTCTTCAACTTCCACATCTCCATTTTCTTCTTCTTACTTCTTCTTCATCAACATCTTCTTCTTCTTCTGCTTCTTCTACTTCTTTTTTTCCATTATATCATTTTCTTCTTCCTATTCTTCTTCTTCTTCTTCTTTTATTCATGTTCTTGTTCTTCTTCTTCTTCTCCTCCTTCTTCTTGTTTCTCTACTTCTTCTTCTCCTTTTTCTTCTTCTTCTTCTTCTTCAACTTCTTCTTCTTCTTCTTCTTCTTCTTCTTCTTCTACTTCTTCTTCCACCTCTTCTTCTTCTTCTTCTTCTTCTTCTTTTACCTTTTTTAAAATCTTTTTCCACTTCTTCTTCTCCTTCTTCTTCCTCTTCTTCTTCTTCTTCTTCTTCCTCTTCTTCTTCCTCTCCTTCTTCTTCTTCTTCTTATTCTTCTTCTGCTTCTTATTCTTCTTCTTCTTCTTCGCCTTCCTCTTCTTCATTTCCTTTTTCATCTTCTTCTTCCTCTTCTTCTTTTTCACCTTCTTTTCGTTCAGCTTCCTCATTTTCTTCTTCTTCTTCTTCTTCTTCCTCTGCTTCTTATTCTTCTTCTTCTTCCTCTCCTTCTTCTTCTTCTTCATAATCATCATCATCATCTTCTTCTTCTCCTTTTTTTTCTTCTTCTTCTTCTTCATCATCATCAATATC
>JAIUJO010002383.1:40000-57500 GCA_023846275.1 Vanilla planifolia
AGAAAGAAGAAGCATAAGAAGAAGAAAAAGAAGAAGGTTAAGAAGAAGAAGAAGAAGAAGAAAAGGAAGAAGAAGAGGAAGAGGAAGAAGAAAAGGATGAAGAAGAAGAAGAAGAAGCTGTGGAAGAAGAAGAATTAGAAGTAGAGAAGACGAAGAAGAAGAAGAAAAAGAAGAAGAAGAAGGAAAAAAGTAGTAGTAGTAGTAGTAGTAGTAGTAGTAGAAGAAGAAGAAGAAGAAGTTAAAGAAGAAGAAGAAGAACAAGTAGAAGGAGAAGAAGAAGAAGAAGAAGAAGAAGAAGAAGAAGTAAAATAAGAAGAAAAAGAATAGAAAGAAGAAGAAGAAGGAGAAGAAGAAAAAGAAGAAGAAGAAGAAGATGACGAGGACGATGAAAAACTAGAGCAAGAAGAAAAGGTAGAGGAAGAAAAAAAGAAAAAACAAGGAGAAGAATAGGAGGTAGAAGAAGAAGAAGAAGAAGAAGAAGGAGAAAAAGAAGAATAAGAAGAAGAGCAAGAAGGAGAAGGAGAAAAATTAAAAGAAGAAGAAAGTAAAGAAGAAAAAGAAAAAGTAGACAGGAAGAAGAAGAGGGGGAAGAAGAAGAAGTAGAAGAAGAAAAAAAGAAGAACAAGAAGAAGAAACAAAAGAGAAAAAAGAAGAAGAAGAAGAAGAAGAGGAATAGGAAGCGGTAGTAGTAGAAGAAGAAGTAGTGGTAGATGAAATAGTAGAAGTAGAAGAAGACAAAGAAGTAGAAGAAGAAGAAGAAGTAGAAGAAAAGAAGAAGAAGATATAGAAGAAGAAGAAGAAGAAGAAGAAGAAGTAGAAGACCAAAAGGGAAAGGCGAAGAGGTCCAATATGAAGAAGAAGAATAATAAGATGAAGAAGAACATGTGAAAGAAAAAGAAGAGAAAGAAGCAGAAGAAGAAGAAGTAGAAGAATTTGAAATATAAGCCGAAGAAGAAGAAGAAAAATAATTACAAGAAGAAGAAGAAAACAACAACAACAACGACAAGAAGACGTAAAAGAAGTAAATATAATTCATCTTCTCCTTCTTCTTCCTTCTTCTTCTTCTTCTTCTTCTTCCTTCTTCTTCTTCTTCTTCCTCTTATTATTATTATTATTATTATTATTATTATTATTCTTCTACTGTTACTTCTTCTTCTTCTTCTTCTTCTTCTTCTAGTTCTTGTTCTACTTCTTCACTTTTTCTTCTTCTTCTTCTTCTTCCTCGCCTTCTTCTGCTTTTTATTCTTCTTTGTCTTCTCATTCTTCCACTTTATGTCTTCTTATTTTTCATCTGTGTCTTGTTCTAATTCGTCTTCATATTTTCCTTTTTCTTCTTCTTCTTCTCCTCCTCCTCCTCCTCCTTCTTCATCTAGTCTTCCTCTTCTTCTTCTGCTTCTTGTTCTACTTCTTCTTTTTCTTCATCATCTACTTAAACTTGTTCTTCTTCTTCTTCTTCTTCTTCATTGCCTTCTATTTCTTCTCTGTCTCCTTCTCCTTTTTCCTCTTCCTCTTCTTCTTCTGCTTATTCTTCTTCCCCACCTCCTTCTTCTTCTTCTTTTTCCCCTTCTTCTTCTTCTTCTTCTTCTTCTTCTTTGCCTTGTTCTTCTTCTTCTTCTTCTTCTTTGTCTTCATTATCATTATCATTTTCTTCGTCTTATTCTTTCTACTTTTTCATCTTCTTCCTTTTCTTTTTAATCTTTTTCTTCTTCTTCTTCATCTTCTTCATCGACTTCTTCTCCTTTTCTTCCTCTTCTTCTTCCTCTTCTTCTTCTTATTCTTCATCTTCTACTTCTTCTTCTCTTTCTTCTTCTTACTTTTCTACTTCTTATTTTTCTTCTTTTTCTTCTTCTTCTTTTTCTTCTTATTCCTCCCCTTCTTCCCCTTCTTCTTCTTCTTCTTCTACTTCTTATTATCCTGCTTCTTCTTCTTTTACTTCTTCTTCTTCTCCTCCTCCTCTTGCTTCTTCTTCTTCTTCATCATCATCATCATCTTCTTCTTCTTCTTCTTCTCCTTCTTCCATTTTTTGTTCTTCTTCTCCTTCTTCTTCTTCTTCTTCTTCTTCTTCTTCGCCTTCTACTTGTCCTTCTTCTTCCTCCCCTTCTTGTTCCTTTTTGCATCTTTTTCTTCTTCTACTTTATCATCATCATCATCTTCTTCTACTACTACTACTACTACTTCTTCTTCTTCTTCTTGACTTTTTGTTCTTCTTCTTCAACTTATTTTCCCACTTTTTCTACATCTACTTCTTCTGCTTCTTCTTTTTTTACTTCTTCTTCTTATTCTTCTTCTTCTTTTTCTTCATCAACTTCTTTTTCTTCTGGTTCTTTTTTGTCTTCCTCTTCCTCTTCTTCTTCTTCTTGTTTTCCTACTTCTTCTCCTTCTTCTTCTTCCTCTTCTTCTTCTTCTTCTTCTTTTTCTTCTTTTTCTTCATCTTCCTCTTTTTCTTCTAGTTTTCCTTCTTCTTCTTCCTTATTTTCTTCTTGTTCTTCTTCTTTTTCTTTATCTTCTTCTTCTTACTCCACTTCTTCCTAATTTTCTTTGCCTTATTCTTGTTCTTGTTCTTGTTCTTCTTCTTTTACTACTACTTCTTTATCTTCTTCTTCTTCTTTGCCTTCTTTTTCTTCATTTTCTTCTTCTTCTTCTTAGTCTTCTTATTGATCTTCTTCTAGTTCTTTTCCTTCATCATCTTTTCCTTCTACTTTTTCATCTTCTTCTTTTGTATCATGTTTTTTTTCTTGTCTTCGTCTTCTTCTTCTTCGTCTTCTTCTTCTTCTTTTTGTTCTTCTTCTCCTTCTCCTCCTCCTTCTTCTAATTCTTCTTCTTCTTCTACGTCCTCCTTCTTCTTTTTCTTCTTCTTCCTCTCAATCTACCATTACTTCCTCTTCTTCTTTTTCTTCTTCTTCTTTATCTTTTCCTCTCCTTCTTCTTCTTCTTCTTCTTCTTCTAGTTCTAGTTCTTCATCTTCTACTTCTTCATCTTCTCCTCTTCTTCTTCTTCTTCTTCTTCTCTTCCACCTCCTTCTCCTACTTCTTTTACTTCTTCTTCTCCTTCTTCTTCTTTCTTTTTCGTCTTCGCCTTTTTCTTCTTCTTCTTTTTGTTCATCTTCTTGTTCTTCTTCTTCCTCTTCTTCTTCTTCTTTTTCTGCTTCTTATTCTTCTTCTTCCTCATGTTCTTCTACTTCTTCTTTTGCATCTTCACTTCTTTTTAGTTGTCTGCTTCTTCTTCTTCTTGATTTTCTTCTTGTTCTCCTTCTTCTTTTTAATGTTCTTCTTCCTATTCCTATTCTTCTTCCTAATCTTCTTTGCCTTCTTTTGTTATAGTTCTTCTTCTTCTTCTTTTTCTTCTTCTTTTTCTTCTTCTTCATCTTCGTCTTCTTTTCTTCTTCTTCTTCTTCTTTTTCTTCTTCTTCTTCTTCTTCTTCTTCTTCTACTACTACTACTACTACTTCTTCTTCTTCTTCATCTTCTTGTTCATTCCCTTCTTATTCTTCATCTTCTTCTTCTTTTTCTTCTATTTCCTTTTCTTCTACATCGACATCTTTTTCTTCTTCGTCTTCTTCTACTTCATCTTCTTGTTCTCCTTCCCCTCTTACTTCCACTTCTTCTTCTTCTTCTTCTTCTTCTTCTAGTTCCTTCTTCTTCTTCTTCTTTGTGTTCTGTCTCTTATTATTCTTATTCTTATTATTATTATTATTATTATTATTATTATTATTCTTTATTTTCTACTTCAGTTTTTTCTTCTTCTCTTAGTTCTTGTTCTTGCTCTTCTTCTTCTTCTTTTTCTTCTTCTTCTTTTTCTTCTTCTTCATCATCTTCTTCTCACACTCCTACTCCTTCTAGTTCTTCTTCTTGTTCTTCTTCTTCTCCTCCTTTCTTCTTCTTCTTCGTTTTCTTCTTCTACTACTTCTTCTTCTTCCTTATCTTCATCTTATTCTTCATCTTCTTCTTCATCTTCATCTTCATCTTCTTATTCTTTTTCTGCTTCTTCTTGTTGTCTTTCTTCCCCTTCTTCTTCTTGTTCTTTTTTCTTCTTTTTCTTCTTCTTCTTCTTCTTCTTCTCTTCTTCTCCTTCTTATTCTTCTTCTTCTCCTTCTTCTTCTTTTTCTTTTTGTTCTTTTTCTTCTTCTTCAGCTTCTTCTTCTACTTCCTTGTTTTCTTCTTGTTCTTGTTATCATTCTTCTACTTCTTCTCCTCCTTCTTCATCTTCAACGTCTTCTTCTTCTTCTTCGTGGTCTTCTCTATCGTTTTCTACTTCTTCTAGTTCTTCTTCTTCCTCTTCTTCTTTTTATTCTACTTCTTTTTCTTTTTTTGTTCCTCTTTTTCATCTTTTTCTTCATCTTCTTCTTCCATCTTCTCCTCCTCCTCCTCCTCCTCCTCCTTCTTCTTCTTTTGCATCTTCTTCTACTTCCCCTTCTTCAATTTCTTCTTATCCTTCTTCTTCTTCGTCTTCTCCTTCTTCTTCTTCTTCTTATTCGTCTTCTTCTTCTTCTTCTTCTTCCTCTTCATCTTCGTTTTGTACTTCAACTTCTTCTTTTTCTTCTTCATCTTATTAATGTTCTTCCTCTCCTTCTTCTTCTTCATTTTCTTCTTCTCGTACTTTTTCTTCTTCTTCTTCTTTTTCTTCTTTCTTCATCTTCTTTGCCTTGTTCTTCTTCTTTTTCTTCGTCTTCTTCTTTTTCTTCTTCTTCTTCTTCTTTCCTATCAACATCTTCTTCTTCTTTTTCTTCTTTTTCTTCTTCTTGTTGTTGTTCTTCTTCATATTCTTCTTCTAGTTATCCTTCTTCTTCTTCTTCTTCTTCTTATTCTTCTTTTTCTTCTTTTTCTTGTTTTTTTTCTTCTTCTTTTTCTTCTTCTTGTTCTTCTTCTACATCTTCTTCTTCTTTTTCTTCTTCTACTTCTTCTACTTCTTTGTTGTCTTCTTGTTCTTCTTTTTCTTCTTTTTCTTGTTCATCTTTTCCACTTCCTCTTCCTGATCTTCATTGCCTTATTATAGTTCTTCTTCTTCTTTCTCTTCTTATTCTTCTTCTTTTTCTTCTTCTTCTTCTTCATCTTCTTCTTCATCATCATCTTCTTCTTCTTCTTCTTCTTCTTCTTCTTCTTCTTCTTATTCTTCTTCTTTTTTTGTCGTCTTCTTGTGGATCTACTTCTTGTTCTTTGTCTTCTTCTTCTTTTTCTTCACTTCTTGTTCTTTGTCTTCTTCTTCTTTTTCTTCACTTCTTCTTCTTATTCATTATGATCTTTTTTCTTCTTCGCCTTCATCTTCCTCTTCTTCGTCTTCTTCTTCTTCTTCTTCGTCTTCTTCTTCTTCTTCTCCTTCTCCTCCTCTTCCTCCTCCTTTTTCTTCTTCTTCTACCTCCTTATGCATTTCTTCTTCTTCTTGTTCTTCTTCTCCTTCTTCTTCTTCTTCTTCTACTACTACTACATTTTCTTCTTCTAGCACTTCTTCTTCTTTTTCTTCTTCTTCTTCTTCTTTTTCTTCCCATTCTCCTACTTCTTCTTGTTCTTCTTCTTCTTCTTCTTCTTTCTTCTTCATCATCGCCTTCTTCTTCTTCTTCATTTTCTTTTTCGTCTTCTTCATCAACTTCTTCTTCTTCATCTTTTTCTTCAACAACTTCTTCTTCTTCTTCTTCATCTTCTTCTTCTTTTTCTACTCGTCTTCTTCTTTTTCTTTATCTTCTTCTTCTTATTCCTCTTCTTCTTCCTGATCTTCTTTGCCTTCTTGTTCTTATTTTTCCTCTTCTTCTTCTTCTTCTTTTCTACTTTATCTTCGTCATCTTCTTCTTCTTCCTCTTCATCATCTAATTCTTCTTCCTCTTTTTCTTCTTCTTCTTCTTCTTCTTCTTTGACTTCTTGTTCAACTTCTACTTTTTTCATATTCTTGTTCTTTTTCTTCTACTTCTTCTTCTTCATCGTCATCATTTTCTTCTTCGTCTTCGTCTTTCTCTTCTTCTTCTTTCTTCTTCTTCTTCTTCTTCTTCTTTTTATTCTTTGCATCTTCTTCTTCTTTTTCTCCTTTTTGTTCCTTTTATTCTACTTATTTTCCTTCTTCTTCTTGTTGTTCTTTTTTTCATTTTTCTTCTTCTTCTTCTTCTTCTTCTTCTCTTCCTTCTTATTCTTCTTCTTCTCCTTCCTCTTCTTCCTCTTCTACTTCTTTTTCTCCATCATCTTTATTCTTCTTCTTCTTCTTCTTCTTCTTCATCTTCAACTTCTTCTTCGATTTCTTCTATTTCTTCTTCTTCTTCTTCTTTTTTTTCTTTTTCTTTTTATTCTTCTTCTTCTTCTACTACTACTTCATGTTCTTCTTCTTCTTCTTCTTCTTCTTCTTCTTCTTCCCCGTCTTCTTTTTCTTCTTATTCTTCTTTTGCTTCTTCTTCTTCTTTTTTTTTTCTTCTCCTTCTTCTCCTTCTTCTTCTCCACCTTCTTCTTCTTCTTCTTCCTTCTCTTTTTCTTCTTCCTCTTCTTCTTCTTCTTCTACTTTGTCTTTTTTTCTTCGTCTTCTTCTTCTTCTTCTTTTCTTCCTCCACTTCATCTTCTTCTTTTTCTTTGCCTTCTTCTTCTTCTTCTTCACCTTCTTATTCTTCTTTCTATTCTTCTTCTTTCTCTTCTTCTTATTCTTCTTCTTCTCACTCTTCTTCTTCTACTTCTTCTTCTTCTTCATCCTTTTCATATTCTACTACTTCCTTGTCTTCTTCTTCTTTTTATTCTTATTCTTCATCTCCTTCGTCTTCTTCTACTTCTTCTTTTTATTCTTCTCCTTCTTCTTCCTCTTCTTCTACATCTTCTTCTTCTTCTTTCTTCATCATCTTCTTCTTCTTCTTTTATTTCTTCTACTTCTTCTTCTTCTTCTACTTCTTCTTCTTTTTCTTGGACTTCTACTTCCTCGTCTCCTTCTTCTCCTTCTCTTGCTTCTTTTTGATCTTCTTTTTTTTCTTCTTCTTCCCCTTCTTCTTCTTTTTCTTCTTCTTTTACCTCTTATTATACTTTCTATTCTTTGTCTTCTTCTTCAACTTTTTCTTCTTCTCTTTCTTCTTCTTCTTCTTCTTCTTCTTCTATTTCTTCTTCTTCCCCATCTTCTTCTTGCCCTTTTTGTCTTCTCCTTCTTCTTCATCTTCTTTTTCTTCTTCTTGTTCTTCTTCTTCTTGTTCTTCTTCTACTTCTTCTTCTTCTTCTTCTACTTCTTCTCCTTCTTTTTCGTCTTTTTTCTCGTTCTACTTCTTCTTCCTCTTCTATTCCACCTCTTTTTCTTCTTCTTCTTCTTCGCCTACTTCTTCTTCGTCGTCTTCTTCTACTTCTTCTTCTTCATTATTCCTGAACCTCTTTCTTCTACTGCTTTTTCTTCTTCTTCTTCTTCTTCTTCTTCGTCTGCTTCTTCTTCTTCTTCATCTTCTTCTTCCTATTCTTCTTCTTCTTCTTCTTCTTCTTCTTCTCCTTCTTCTTTTCTTTGTCCTATTCTTCTTCTTCTTCTTCTTCTTCTTCTTCTCCTTCTTTTTTGCCATCATTTTCTTGTTGTTCTTCTTCGTCTTCTTCGACTTCTTCTACTTCTTTGTCCTCTTCTTCTTCACCTTCTTCTTCTTCTTCTCCTCCTTCTTCCTCTTCTTCTTCTTCTTCTTCTACTTATTGTTTACCTTCATCTTCTTGTTCTTCTTCTCCTTCTTCTTCTTCTCATCCTTCTTCTTCCTCTTCTTCCTCTTCTTCCTCGTCTTCTTCCTCTTCTTCCTCATCTGCTTCCTCTTCTTTTTCTTTTCCTTCTTTATCATCTTCTTCTTCTCCTCCTTTTTCATCATCATCATCATCTTCTTCTTCTTCTTCTTCATCTTCTCCTCCTCCTCCTCCTTCTTCTTCTTCTTCTTCTTCTTCTCCTCCTCCTCCTCCTCCTCCTCCTCCTCCTCCTCCTCCTTCTTCTACTTCTTCTTCTTCTCCATCTCCTACTTCTTCTTTTTCTACTTCTTCTTCTTCTTCTTCTTCTTCTTAGCCTTCTTCTTCTACTTTTTTTCTTCGTCTTCTTTTTCTTCTTCTTGTTCTTTTCTATCATTTTCTTCTTCTTCTTCTTCTTCCTCTTCTTCTTCCTATTCATCTTCTTATTCTTCTCTTCTTCTTCTTCTTCATGTTCTTCTTTTTCTTATTTTGTTTCTTCTTTTTCTTCTTTTCTTCCTCTTCTTTTTATTGTCCTTCTTCATCTTTTCCCTCTTCTTCTTCGTCTTTTTCTTCTTCTTCGTCTTCTTCTTCTTCTACAAGTTATTCTTCTTGTTGTTGTTATTCTTCTTCTCCTTCTTCTTCTTCGCCTTCTTCATCTTCTTTGTCTCTTCTTCTTCTTCTTTGCCTTTTACTTCATCATCTTCTTCTTCTGCATCTTTAACTTCTTCATCTTCTTGCTCTTGTTTTTCTTCTTCATCGCCTTCTTGTTCTCTTATCTTTCTTCTTCTCCCTCCTCTTCTTCCATGTCTTCTACTTCTTCTTCTTCTTCTTCTTTGTCTACTTCTTCTTCTTCTTCTACATCTTCTTCTTCTTCTTCTTCTTCTTCTTCAAAATCTTCTTCTTCATCTTCTCGATCTTCATCTACTTCTTTTACATCTTTTTTTCTTGTTCTCTTTCTTATTATGGTTCTTCTTCTTCTTCTTAATTTTCTCCTTATTATTATTCTTCTTCTTCTCCTTCTTCTCAATCTTCTCCTCTTTCTTCTTCTCCTTCTTTTTTTCTTCTTTCTCTTCTTCTTTTCTTTCTTTTTTCTCAGATTCTCCTTCCTCTACTCCTTCTTCCTCCTCCTCATCATCATTATCATCATGTTCTTCTTCTTCTTCATCATCATTTTCTTCTTCTTCTTCCTCTACTTCTTCTTCTTCTTCCTATTCGTCTTCATCTTCTTCTTCTGCTTTGTCTTCTTCATCTTCCTCTTCTTCCTCCTTTAATTTGTCTTCTTATTATTCTTCTTCTTCTTCTTCTTCATCTTCATCTTTTACTTCCACTTCTTCGTCTTCTTCAACAAATTGTCTTTTTGTCCTGCTTCTTCTTCTTATTTTTCTTATTCTTCTTCCCCTCATCCTTCTTCTTCTTCTCCTTCTTGTTCTTCTTCTTGTTCCCCTACTTTTTTTCTACTTCTTCCTATTTGTCTTCATCTTCTTCCTATTTGTCTTCTTCTTCTTCATCTACTTTTTCTTCTTCTTCTTCTTCTTCTTCTTCTCCTCCATCTACTTCTTATTTTTCTCCTTTTTTTGCATCTTCTTCTTTTGTTCCTTTCCTTCTTCTTAATCTGCTTTATAATCATCTTCTTCTTTTTCATCTTCTTCTTCAACTTCTTCTTATTCTTCTTCTTCTTCTTTTTGTTGTTGTTGTTGTTCTTCGTTTTCATCTTCTTCTTCTTCTTCTTATTCTTCTTCTTTTTTTTCTTCTTTTTTTAAGTATTCTTCTTCTTCAATTTCTCATTCTTCTTCTTCTTCTTCTTTTTCTCCTTCATCTTCTTCTACTACATCATCATCTTCTTCTTCTACTTTTTCTACTACTTTTCATCATCATCATCATCTTCTTCTTCTTCTTCTTCTCCTTCTTCTTCCTCTTCTTTGTATTCTTCTTCTACTCCTCCGTCTTCTTCGTCTTCTTCTTCTTCTTCATCATCTTCTTTCTCTTCTTTGTATTCTTCTTTCTCATCTTCTTTGCCTTTTTCTATGTCTTCTTCCATTTCTTCTTGTTCAGCCACTTCTTATTCTTCTTCTTCTTGTGTTTCACCTTGTTCTTCCTCTTCCTCTTCCATTACATCTTCTTGTTCTTGTTCTTTATCATCATCATCTTTTTTTTCTTCTTCTTCTTCATTTTCTTCCTCTTCTTCTTCTTCTTCTTCTTCTTCTTCTTCCTCCTCTTCTTATTCTTCTTGTTTTTCGTTTTCTTCGTCTTCTTCTTCTTCTTCCTCCTCTTCTTCCTCTTCTTCTTCTTCTGCTTCTCTTCCTCCACCTTCTTCTTTTACTTCTTCTTCTTCTTCTTCTTTTTCGATTTCTTCTGCTTCCTCATCTTCTTCATCTTCTTTTTAGTCTTCTTGTTCTTCTTCATCTTGTTCTTATTCTTCCTCACCTTCTCCTGCTCCTTTAACTTCTTTTTTCTTCTTCTTATTATTATTATTATTATTATTATTATTCTTTTTGTTCATCTTCATCTTCCACTTCTTATTCTTCTTCCTCCTCTTGTTCATCTTCTTCTTCTCCTCTTTCTTTACCTTCTTCTTCTACTTCTTCTTCTTCTTCTCCAACTTCTACTACTTCTTCATCGCTTCTTGTCTTCTTCTTTTTCTTCTTCTTCTTTTTCATTCTCATCATCTTCCTCTTTTTGTTCTTCTTCTTCTTCTTCTTCTTTTTCTTCATCTTCTCCTTCTTCTTCTTCATCATTATCCTCTTCATCTTTGTCTTGTTCTTCTTCTTCTTCTTCTTCTTCTTCTTCTTGTTCTTCTTCTTCTAATTCTTCCTCTTCTTCTTCTAATTCTTCCTCTTCTTCTTCATCATCTTTCTCTTGGCCATCATCTTTTTCTTCGTCTACTTCTTCTTCGTCTTCTTCTTCTTCATCTCTTTTTCTTCATCATCATCATCATCTTCTTCTTCTTCTTCTTCTTCTTCTTCTTCCTCCTCAAATTCTTCCACTTATTTGCCTTCTTCTTTGCTTCGTCTTCTTCTCCTCCTTCTACTACTTCTTCATCTTCTCTTTCTTCATCTTCTTCTTCATCATCTTCTTCTTCGTCCTCTTCTTTTTTTCATTTTCTTCTTCTTCTTCTTCTTCTCCTTATCTCCTTCTTCTACTTCTTCCTCTCCTTCTTTTTTCCTTCTACTTTTTCTTCTTCTTCTATATCTTCTTCTTCTTCTTCTTCTTCTTCTTCTTCTTCATCGACTTCTTCTCCTTCTTCTTCTTTGTCTTCCTCTTCTTCATCTTCTTCCTCTTCTTCATCTTCTTCCTCTTCTTCTTCTTCTTCTTCTTCTTTTTCTTCATCTTTTCTTCTTCATCGTCATCATAATCTTATTCTTCTCATCATCATCATCTTCATCTTCTTCTTCTTCTTCTTCTTCTTCTTTTTCTTGTCCTTATTATCCTTCTCCTTCTCCTTCTTCTTCTTCTTTTTCTTTCTTGTCTTCTTCTTCTCCAATTTTCTCTTCTTCTTCTTTGTCTTCGTATTCTTCTTCTTCATCTTCTTCTTCTTCTTCTTTTTCTTTTTCATCTCCTTCACCTTCTTCTTCCCCTTCTTCTTCTTCCGCTTGTTTGTCTTCCTCTCGATCTTCGCCTTCTTCTTCTTCTTCTTCTTGTTCTTCTGCCACTTTTTCTTCTTCTCTTCTTCTTGTTCTTCCTCTTCTTCTTCTTCTTCTTCATGATCATCTTCTTCTTCTCCTTCTCCATCTCCTTCTTCTTCTTCTTCTTTATCATCTTCTTCCTTTTCTCCTCCTTCTATTTTTAATTCTTCTTTCTCTCCTTCTCCTTCTTCTTCTCCTTCTTCTTCTTCCTCACCTTCTTCCATTTCTCTTCATCTTCTTCTTCTTCTTTATCTTCTTCCTCTTCTCCTTTCTCTTCTTTTTGTCTTTGCCTTCACCATCTTCTTCTTATTCATCTTTTACTTCTTCTTCTTCTTCTTCTTTTACTTCTTCTTGTTCTTCTTTTTCTTCTGATTCTTCTTCCTCTTCTTCTTCTTACTCTTCTTCGCCTTCTTCTTCTTCACCTCTTTCTCTTCTTCTTCATTTTCCTATTCTTCTTCTCCTCCTTCATCTTCTAAATCTTTTTTCTTCTTGTTCCTCCTCTTCTTCGTCATCTTCTTCTTCTCTATCATCTTCTTCTTCTTCTTTTTCTTCATATTCTTGTTAAAGTTCACCTTCTTCGAGTTCTTTTACTTCTTATTCTTATACTTCTTCTTTCTCTTCTTATTTTTGGCCTCTTCTTTTTCTTCTTCTTCTTCTTCTTCTTCTTCATCAACTTCCTCTTCTTCTTCTTCTTTTTCTTCTTCTACTACTTCTTCTTCCTCTTCTCTTTCTTCTTCCACTTCTTCTTCTTCTTCTTCTTCTTTTTCTTCTTCTTCTTCTTCTTCTCTTCTTATTCATCTTCTTCTTCTTCCTCTTCTTCTTCTTGTTTTCTTCTTCTTCTTCTTTTTCTTCCTCTTCTTCTTTTCTACTTCCTCTGCATCTTCTTTTTCTTCTTCTTCCTATTCCTCTTCTTTCACTTCTTCACCATCTTCTTCTTCTTCTTTGCTTCTTCTTCTGCATCTTCTATGTCAACTTCTTCTTCTTCATCTTCTTATTTTTCGCATTTTTCTTCTTCTTCTTCTTCTTTTTCATCTTCTTCATCTTCTTATCTCCTTCTTCTTCTCCTTCTATTATTTTAACTTCTTTATCATAATCTTCTTCTTCTACTTCATAATCATCATCATCATCTTCTTCTTCATCTTCTTATTATTCTTCTTCTTCTACTGTTACTTCTTCTTCTTCTTCTTCTTCTTCTTTTTCTTGTTATTCTTCTTCCTCTTCTTCTTCTTCTTCTTCTTCTCTCACTTCATGTTCTTCTTCTTCTTCCTCTTCTTCTCCTTGTTCTTCTTCTTATTGTTCTTTTGCTTCTTCTTCTTCTTCTTCTCCTCCTTGTTCTTCTTCTTCTCCTCCATCTTCTTCTTCCTCTTCCTCTTTTTCTTCTTCCTCTCCTTGATCTTCTTCTAGTTTGTCTTTTTTTTTCTTTGTCTTCTTCTTCTTCTTCTTTTTCTTTCTCCACTTCACCTTCTTCTTTTTCTTTTCCTTCTTCTTCTTCTTCTTCACCTTCTTACTCTTCTTCCTATTCTTCTTCTTTCTCTTCTTCTTATTCTTATTGTTCTCATTCTTCTTCTTCTTCTTCATTTCCATCTTCTACTACTTCCTCTTCTTCTTCTTCTTATTATTCTTATTGTTCTTCTTCTTCTTCTCCTCCTTCTCTTTTGTCTTCTTCTTCTTTTACTACTTCTACTTCTTCTTATTCTTCATCTCCTTCGTCTTCCTCTACTTCTTTTTATTCTTCTTCTTCTTCCTCCTCTTCTTCTACATCTTCTTCTTCTTCTTCGTCTTCATCTTTTTCTTCTTCTTCTTCTTCTTCTACTTCTTCTTCTTCTTCTTCTACTTCTACTTCTTCTTCTTCTTCTTCTCTTTCTCTTGCTTCTTTTTTATCTTCTTCTTTTTCTTTTCTTCCTCTTCTTCTACTTTTTCGTCTTCTTTTACTTCTTGTTATGCTTTATATTCTTTGTCTTCTCCTTCAACTTTTTCTTCTTCTCTTTGTTCTTCTTCTTTTCCTTCTTCGCTTTCTTCTTCTTCGTCCTCTTCTTCTACTTCTTCTTCTTCTTTTATTCATTAATGTCTTTCTTCTTCTGCTTCTTCTTCTTCTTCCTCTACTTCTTCTTCTTCTTCTTCTTCTTCTTCTTCTTCTTCTGCTTCTTTTTCTTCATCATCTTCTTCTTCTTCCTATTCTTTTTCTTTTTCTTCTCCTTCTTCTTCTTCTCTGTCTTATTATCATTCTTCTTCTTCTTCTTCTTCTTTTTTGCCTTCTTTTTCTTGTTCTTCTTCTTCTTCATCTTCTTCTACTTCTCTGTCCTTTAATTCTTCACCTTCTTCCTCTTCTTCTTCTTCTCCTCCTTTTTCATCATCATCATCATCATCATCTACATCTTCTTCTCCTTCTTCTTTTTCTTCTTCTCCTTCTTCTTTTGCTTCTTCTTCTTCTTCTTCTTCTCTTTCTTCTTCTTCTTCTTCTTCTTCTACATCTCCTACTTCTTCTTCTTTCTTCTTCTTGTTCTTCTTCTTTTCTTCGTCTTCTTTTTCTTCTTCTTCTTGTTCTTTTTGATCATTTTCTTCTTCTTCTTCTTCGTCTTCTTCTTCCTATAAATCTTCTTGTTCTTCTCTTCTTCTTCTTCTTCATGTTCTTCTTTTTCTTATTTTGCTTCTTCTTCTTCTTCTTCTTCTTTTTATTGTTCTTCTTCATCTTTTCCTTCTTTTTCATCGTCCTTTTCTTCTTCTACAACTTATTCTTCTACTTGTCATTGTTCTTCTTCTTTTTCTTCGCCTTCTTCTTCATCTTCTTTGTCTTCTTCTTTTTCTTCACCTTTTACTTCATCATCTTCTTCTTCTCCATCTTTAACTTCTTCATCATCTTGCTTTTCTTTTTCTTCTTCATCACCTTCTTCTTCTTATTATTGTTCTTCTTCTTCCTCCTCTTCTTCCATGCCTTCTACTTCTTCTTCTTCTTCTTCTTCTTCTTTGTCTACTTCTTCTTCTTCCTCCTCCTCTTCTTATTCTTCTTCTACATCTCCTTCTTCTTCTTCTTCTTTTTCTTCTTCTTCTTCTACTTCTTCTTCTTCAACTTCTTGGTCTTCATCTACTTCTTCTACATCTTCTTTTTCTTGTTCTCTTTCTTGTTATGCTTCTTCTTCTTCTTCTTATTCTTCTCCTTCTTATTCTTCTTCTTCTCCTCCTTCTTCTTTAGCATCTTCTTCTCTTTCTTCTTCTCCTTCTACTTTTTCTTCTTTGTTTTCTTCTTCTCTTTCTTTTTCTTCTGATTCTCCTTCCTCTACTCCTTCCTCCTCCTCATCAACATCATCATCATGCTCTTCTTCTTCTTCTTCTTTTTCATATTCTTCTTCTTCTCCATCATCATCATCTTCTTCTTCTACTTCCTCCTCTTCATCTTCATCTTCTTCTTCTGCATTGTCTTCTTCATCTTCCTCTTCTTCCTCCTCTAATTCGTCTTCTTCTTCTTCTTCTTCTTCTTCTTCTCCATCTTCTTCTTCCTCTTCTTCGTCTTCTTTTACAAATCTTCTTTTTGTCAAGCTTCTTCTTCTTTTTTTTCTTCTTCATCTTCTCCTCTTCCTTCTTCTTCTTCTCCTTCTTGTTCTTGTTCTTCTTCCCTTACTTTTCTTCTACTTCCTCCTATTCCTCTTCTTCTTCTTCTTATTTGTATTCCTCTTCTTCGTCTACTTTCTTCTTCTTCTTCTTCTCCTCCTCCTTCTACTTCTTATTTTTCTTCTTTTTCTACATCTTGTTTTCTTCTTCTTCTTCTTCTTCATCTACTTTATCATCATCTTCTTCTTTTTCATCATCATCATCATCATCATCTTCTTCTTCTCCTTACTTTTGTTGTTGTTCTTCTTCTTCTTTTTCATCTTCTTCTTCTTCTTCTTATTCTTCCTCTTTTTTTTCTTCTTCATTTTCTTAATATTCTTCTTCTTCACTTTCTCATTCTTTTTCTCCTTCTTCTTCTTTTCCTTTATCTTCTTCTTCTTCATCATTATCTTCTTGTTCTTCTTCTTCTTCTCCTCCTTCTTCTCCCACCTCTTCTTTGTCTTCTTCTTCTCTTCCTCTGTCTGCTTCTTCTTCTTCTTCGTCGTCTCCTCTCTCTCTTTTGTATTCTTCTTTCTCATCTTCTTGGCCTTTTTCTTTGTCTTCTTCCTTTTCTTCTTGTTCAGCCACTTCTTGTTCTTCTAGTTCTTTTTCTTCTTCTTTTTCACCTTGTTCTCCACTTCCTCTTCCACTTCTTCTTCTTCTTCTTGTTCTTCATCTTCTTCTTCTTCTTCTTCTTCATTTCCTTCTTCTTCTTCTTCTTCTTCATTTTCTTCTTCATCATCTTCTCTTCTTCTTTTACTAATACTACTACTACTACTACTTCTTCTTCTTCTTCTTCTTCTTCTTCTTCTCCTTCTTCCTCTTCTTCTTGTACTTCTTGTTTTTTTTTGTTCGTCGTCTTCTTCTTCTTCCTCCTCTTCTTCCTCTTCTTCTTCTTCTTCTTCTTTTACTTCTTCTTCTTCTTCTTCTTCTCCTTCTTCTTTTTCGGTTTCTTCTACATCCTCATCTTCTTCTTCGTCTTTTAGTCTTCTTATTCTCTTCTTCATCTTGTTCTTATTCTTCCTCTCCTTCTCTTCCACCTCCTCTATCTTCTTTTTCTTTTTCTTCTTCTTATTCTTCTTCTTCTGCTTCTTATTCTTCTTCTACTTCTTCTACTTCCTCTTCTTCTTCTTCATCTTCATCTTCCTCTTGTTCTTCTTCTTCCTCCTCTTGTTCATCTACTTCTTCTTCTCTTTCTTCTCCTTCTTCTACTTCTTCTTCTTCTTCTCCTTCTTCAACTTCTTCTACTTCTCTTCTTGTCTTCTACTTCTTCTTCTTTTTCTTCTTCTTCTGCTTCATCTTGATCTTCTTCTTCTTCTTCTTCTTCTTCTTCTTCTTCTTCTTTTCTTCGTCTTCTCGTTCTTCTTCTTCATCATCATCCTCTTCATCTTCTTCTTGTTCTTGTTCTTCTTCTTCTTCTTATTATTCTTCCTCTTCTTCTTCTTCTTCTTTCTCTTTGTTAACTTCTTCGTCTTCGTCTTCTTGTTCTTCATCTCTTTTTTCTTCTTCTTCTTCTACTTCTTCTTCTTCTTCTTCTTCTTCTTCTCTTTCTTCTTCTTCTTCTTCTTCCTCCTTTTCGACTTCTTCCACTTATTTGTCTTCTTCTTCGCTTCTTCTTCTTCTCGTTCTACTTCTTCTTCTTCGACTTCTCTTTCTTGATCTTTTTCTTCTTCGTCTTCTTCTTCGCCTTCTTCTTTTTTTCTTTTTCTTCTTCTTCTTCTTCTTCTTTTTCTTCTTTCTTATCTTCTTCTTCTACCTCTTTCTTCCTCTTCTTATTCTATATCTTCTTCTTCTTCTCCTTATTCTTATTTTCTTCTTTTACTTCTTCTTCTTCTTGCTCTTTTTCTTCTTCCTCATCATCTTCTTTCTATTGTTCTTCGTTGTCTACTTTTTTTTCTTTTTGTTCTTCTTCTTCTTCTTCGTCGTTGTCTTTTTCATCTTCTTCTTCTTCCACTCCTTAGCCTTCATCTTCTTCTTCTTCGTCTTCTTCCTCTTCACCTTCTTCTTCTTATTATTCATCCTCTTCACCTTCTTCTTCTCCCTCTTCTTCTTCTTGTTGTTTCTTCTTCTTCTTGTTAATCGTCTTCTTCTTCTTCTTCTTCTTTTTCTTAATTTTCTTCTTCATCTTCTTATTTTTCTTCTGATTCTTCTTCTTCATCTCATTCTTCTTTTTCCTCTTCTTCTTCCTCTTATTCTTTTACTTCTTCTTCTCCTTCTACTTCTTCTTTTTATTCTTCGTCATCTCCCTGTTCTTTTACTTCTTCTTTTTCTTCGACTTCTTCTTCTCCTCCTTTTTCTTCTTTTTCTTCTTCATCTTCTCCTCTTTTTTTTCTTCTTCTTCTTTTTCATCTTATTCTTCGACTACTTTTTATCTTCTTCTTCTTTTTCTTTCTTAATAATCGTCATCACCATCATTTTCATGTTCTCCTAGTTCTTATTCTTCTTCAACCTCTTCTTTTTCTTCCTCTTCTTATTATTCTTCCCCTTCTACTTCTACTTCTTGTTTCTCTCCTTCTTCCTCTTCTTCTTCTTCTTCTTCTCATTCTTCTTCTTCTTCTTCTTCTTCTTCTTCTTCTTCTTGTTCTTCTTCTTCTTTTCTTATTCTTCTTCTTTTTCCTTTCTTCATCTTCTTTGACTTCTTTTCTCTTCTTTTTTTTC
>JAIUJO010000529.1:0-5000 GCA_023846275.1 Vanilla planifolia
AGAAGAAGGAGAAGAAGAGGAGGAGGAGGAAGAAGAAGAAGAAGAAGAAGAAGCAGAAGAAGAAGAATTAGAATAATAATAATAAGAAGATGAAGAAGAAGGAGAAGAAGAGGAAGAAGAAGAAGAAGAAGAAGAGGAAGAAGAAGAAGAAGAAGAAGATGATAAAAAGGAAGTTAAAGAAGAAGAAGAAAGGGAAGAAGAAAAAGAAGAAGAAGATGAAGAAGAATAGGAAGGGGAAAAAGAGGAATAAGGGGAAGAAGAGAAAGAAGAGGAAGAAAATGAAGAAGAATTTAAAGAAGAAGAAGAGGAAGACAAAGAGGAAGAAGAAGAAGAAGAAGAAGAAGTCGAAGAAGAAGAGGACTAAGAAAAAGAAGTAGAATATGAAGAAGTAGAAGAAGAAGAGGAAGAAGACTAGAAAGAAGAAGGAGAAGAGGAAGAAGAGGAAGAAGAAGAAGAAGAAGAAGAAGAAGAAGATAAGAAGAAAAAGAAGAAGAAGAAGAAGATGATGAAGTGCAAGAGGAAGTAGCATATAAAGAAGAATAACATGAGGAAGAAGAAGAAAAAGAAGGACAAGAAGAGGGAGAAGAAGAAGAAGAAGAAGAAGAAAAAGAATAAGAAAAATAAGGAGACAAAGAAGAAGGAGAAAAAGAAGAAGAGTAAAAAGAAGAAGAAGAATGAGAAGAAGACAAAGAAAAGGATGATAAAGAAGAAGAAGAAGAAGAATAAGAAACAGAAGAAAAGGAACAAGAAAAAGAAGGGGAAGAAGAGGAAGAAGAGCAGGAAAAATAAGAAGAAGAAGGGCATGAAGAAGAAGAAAAAAAGTGGAAGAAGAAGAAGGAAAAGTAGTAGTAGTAGAAGAAGAAGAAGAAGAAGGGGAAGAAGAAGAAGGAGAAGTAGTAGAAGAAGAAGAAAATGGCAAAGAGGAAGAAGAAGAAGGAGAAGAAGGAGAAGAAGAAAAAGAAGGAGGGGAACAAGAGGAAGATAAAGAATAGGAACAAGAAGAAGAAGAAGAAGAAGAAGAAGAAGAAGTGGAAGAGGAAGAAGAAGAAGAAGAAGAGGAAGAAGAAGAAGAAGAAGATGAAGAAGAATAAGAAGAATAAGAAGGAGAAGAAGTGGAGGAGGAAGAAGAAAAAGAAGAAGAAGAGGAGGTAGAAGAAGAAGAAGAAGAGGAAAAAGAAGAAGAAAAAGGAGTAGAGGAAGAAGAAGAGGAAGTAGAAGAGGAGGAAGAAGGAGAAGAAGAAGAAGAAGAAGGAGAAGAAGATGAAAAAGATGAAGAAGGAGAAGAAGAAGAAGAAGTTGATGAAGAAGAATAACAAGTTAAGGAGAAGAATAGGAAGAAGGAAAGGAACATGAAGAGGAAGAATAGGAACATGGGGAAGAAGAATAAGAAAAATAATATTGATAATAATAGTAATAACAGTAGTAATAATAATAATAATAATAATAATAACAATAAATATAATAAGAAGAAGAAGAATATGAAGAAGCAGAAGAAGAAGAACGAGAAGATAGGGAAGAAGAACAAGAAGAAGAAGAAAATGATGGTGATGATGAGGAAGGGGAAGAAGAAGAAGAACAAAAAGTAGAACAAGAAGAAGAAGAAGAAAAAGAAGTGGATGTAGAAGAAAAACAAGAAGAAGAAGAAGAAGAAGAAGATGAAGAAGTGGAAGAAGCAAAGGAAGAAGAAGAAAAAGAGGAAGAAGAAAAGGAAGAAGAAAAGGAAGAAGAAGAAGAAGAAGACAAAGTAGAGGAAGAAGTAGAATATGTAGAAGAAGAAGAAGAAGAAGAAAAAGAAAAAGAGGAAGAAAACGTTAATGATGACGATGAAAAGGAAGATTAGGAAGAAGAAGAAGAGGAGGAAGAAGAAGAAGAGGAGGAAGAAGAAGAAGGAGCAGAAGAAGAACAAAATGAATTTGAAGATGCGGAAGAATAAGTAGAAGAAGAAAAATAAGAAGAAGGGGAAGAAGAAGAAGAACAAGAGGTAGAAGAAAAAGAAGTAGAAGAAGATGAAGAAGATGAAGAAGTGGAAGAAGAAGTAGAAGTAGAAGAAGAAGAAGATGAAGAAGAAAAGGAAGAAGAAGATGAAGAAGAAGAAGAAGAGGAAGAAGAAGAAGAAGAGGAAGACGAAGAAGAAGATGATGAAAAGGAATATGAGGAAGAAGAAGAAGAAGAAGAAGAGGAAGAGGAAGGAGAAGAAAAGGAAGATGAAGAATAAGAAGAAGCGGAGGTAGAAGACGAAGAAGAAGAAGAATAAGAAGAAGAAGAAGTAGTAGAAGACGAAGAAGGAGAAGAAGAAGAAAAACACGAAGAAGAATAACAAGAAACAGAAGAGGAAGAAGAAGAAGAAGAAGATGAAGAAGAATAGGAAGGGGAAAAAGAGGAATAAGGGGAAGAAGAGAAAGAAGAGGAAGAAAATGAAGAAGAATTAAAAGAAGAAGAAGAGGAAGACAAAGAGGAAGAAGAAGAAGAAGAAGAAGAAGTCGAAGAAGAAGAGGACTAAGAAAAAGAAGTAGAAGAAGAAGAGGAAGAAGACTAGAAAGAAGAAGGAGAAGAGGAAGAAGAGGAAGAAGAAGAAGAAGAAGAAGAAGAAGAAGAAGAAGAAGAAGATAAGAAGAAAAAGAAGAAGAAGAAGAAGATGATGAAGTGCAAGAGGAAGTAGCATATAAAGAAGAATAACATGAGGAAGAAGAAGAAAAAGAAGGACAAGAAGAGGGAGAAGAAGAAGAAGAAGAAGAAGAAGAAAAAGAAAAAGAAAAATAAGGAGACAAAGAAGAAGGAGAAAAAGAAGAAGAGTAAAAAGAAGAAGAAGAATGAGAAGAAGACAAAGAAAAGGATGATAAAGAAGAAGAAGAAGAAGAAGAAGAAGAAGAAGAAGAATGAGAAACAGAAGAAAAGGAACAAGAAAAAGAAGGGGAAGAAGAGGAAGAAGAGCAGGAAGAATAAGAAGAAGAAAGGCATGAAGAAGAAGAAAAAAAGTGGAAGAAGAAGAAGGAAAAGTAGTAGTAGTAGTAGAAGAAGAAGAAGAAGGGGAAGAAGAAGAAGGAGAAGTAGTAGAAGAAGAAGAAAATGGCAAAGAGGAAGAAGAAGAAGGAGAAGAAGGAGAAGAAGAAAAAGAAGGAGGGGAACAAGAGGAAGATAAAGAATAGGAACAAGAAGAAGAAGAAGAAGAAGAAGAAGAAGAAGTGGAAGAGGAAGAAGAAGAAGAAGAAGAGGAAGAAGAAGAAGAAGAAGATGAAGAAGAATAAGAAGAATAAGAAGGAGAAGAAGTGGAGGAGGAAGAAGAAAAAGAAGAAGAAGAGGAGGTAGAAGAAGAAGAAGAAGAGGAAAAAGAAGAAGAAAAAGGAGTAGAGGAAGAAGAAGAGGAAGTAGAAGAGGAGGAAGAAGGAGAAGAAGAAGAAGAAGGAGAAGAAGATGAAAAAGATGAAGAAGGAGAAGAAGAAGAAGAAGTTGATGAAGAAGAATAACAAGTTAAGGAGAAGAATAGGAAGAAGGAAAGGAACATGAAGAGGAAGAATAGGAACATGGGGAAGAAGAATAAGAATAATAATATTGATAATAATAGTAATAACAGTAGTAATAATAATAATAATAATAATAATAACAATAAATATAATAAGAAGAAGAAGAATATGAAGAAGCAGAAGAAGAAGAACGAGAAGATAGGGAAGAAGAACAAGAAGAAGAAGAAAATGATGGTGATGATGAGCAAGGGGAAGAAGAAGAAGAACAAAAAGTAGAACAAGAAGAAGAAGAAGAAAAAGAAGTGGATGTAGAAGAAAAACAAGAAGAAGAAGAAGAAGAAAAAGATGAAGAAGTGGAAGAAGCAAAGGAAGAAGAAGAAAAAGAGGAAGAAGAAAAGGAAGAAGAAAAGGAAGAAGAAGAAGAAGAAGACAAAGTAGAGGAAGAAGTAGAATATGTAGAAGAAGAAGAAGAAGAAGAAAAAGAAAAAGAGGAAGAAAACGTTAATGATGACGATGAAAAGGAAGATTAGGAAGAAGAAGAAGAGGAGGAAGAAGAAGAAGAGGAGGAAGAAGAAGGAGCAGAAGAAGAACAAAATGAATTTGAAGATGCGGAAGAATAAGTAGAAGAAGAAAAATAAGAAGAAGGGGAAGAAGAAGAAGAACAAGAGGTAGAAGAAAAAGAAGTAGAAGAAGATGAAGAAGATGAAGAAGTGGAAGAAGAAGTAGAAGTAGAAGAAGAAGAAGATGAAGAAGAAAAGGAAGAAGAAGATGAAGAAGAAGAAGAAGAGGAAGAAGAAGAAGAAGAGGAAGACGAAGAAGAAGATGATGAAAAGGAATATGAGGAAGAAGAAGAAGAAGAAGAAGAGGAAGAGGAAGGAGAAGAAAAGGAAGATGAAGAATAAGAAGAAGCGGAGGTAGAAGACGAAGAAGAAGAAGAAGAAGAAGAAGAAGAAGAAGTAGTAGAAGACGAAGAAGGAGAAGAAGAAGAAAAACACGAAGAAGAATAACAAGAAACAGAAGAGGAAGAAGAAGAAGAAGATGATGATGAATAAGAAGAATGGGAAGAAGAAGAAGAAGAAGACGAAGATGAAGAAGCAAATGAAGAAGAAGAAGAGGTAGATGAAGAGGATGATGAAGAAGAAGAAGTAGAAGAAGAAGAAAATGAAGAGAAGGAAGAAGAAAAACGAGAAGAAGAAGAAGATGAAGAAGAAGAAGCAAAAGATGAAAAGAACATGATGATGAAGAAGAAGAAGAGGAAGAAGAAGAAGAAATGGAAGAAGAAGAAGAAGAAGAATAGGAAAAAGAAGAAGTATAAGAATAAGAAGAAGAAGAAGAAGAAGAAGAAGAAGAAGAAGAAAAAGAAGAAGAAGAAGAAGAAGAAGATGGAGAATAAGGGGAAGGAGAAGAAGAAGAAGAAGGAGAAGTAGGGGAAGAAGAGGGAGAAGATGAAGAAAAGTAAGAAGAATAATAAAAAGAAGATGTTGAATAAGAAAATGAAGAACAAGTAGAAGTAAAAGAAGAAGAAGAACAAGAAGCACA
>JAIUJO010000529.1:10000-12500 GCA_023846275.1 Vanilla planifolia
AAGAAGAAGAAGAAGATGATGATGAAGAAGCAGAAGAAGTTGAAGAAGAAGAAGAAGAATAAGAGGAGGAAGGCAAAGCAGAAGAAGAAAAAGAAGAAGTAGACAAAGAAGAGGGTTAAAAAGAAGAAGTCTATGAAGAAGGGGAAGAAAAGGAAGAAGGGGAAGAAGAGGAAGAAGAGGAAGAAGAGGAAGAAGAGGAAGAAGAATAAGAAAAAGAAGAATAAGAAGAGGAAGAAGAAGAAGAAGGATAAGAAGAAGAAGAAGAAGAAGAAGAAGAGGAAAAGGATGTAGATGAAGAAGAAGAAGAAGAGGAAAACGAAAGAGTAGAAGAAGAAGAAGAAAATGAAAAAGAAGAAGGAGAAGTAAAAGAACAAGAAGAGGAGAAGGAAGTAGAAGTAGAACAAGAAGAATAGGATTAAGAAGAAGAAGAAGAAGAAGTTGGGGGAGAAGAGGAAGAAGCGAAAGAAGAGAAAGAAGAAAAAGCAAAGAAGAATAAGAAGAAGAAGAAGAAGTGACAATGGAGGAGGAAGAAGAAGAAGACTAAAAAAATGAAGTAGAATATGTATAAGAAGAAGAAATAGAAGAGGAGGAAGAAGAAGAGGAAGAAGAAGAAGAAGAAGAAGAAGAGCAAGAAGAAGAAGAAGACGAAGAGGAAGAAGAAGAAGAAGAGGAAAAAGAAGAAGAAGAAGAAGAAGAAGAAGAGAAAGAAGAAGAAGAAGAAGAAATAGTATAAGAAGAAGATGAAGAAAAAGAAGAAGAAGAAGAAGAATTGAAGAAGAAGAAGAAGAAAAAGAAGAAGAAGAAGAAGAATTAGAAGAAGAAGAATGAGAAAAAGAAGAAGAAAAAGAAGAGAAAGAAGAATCAGAATAATATGAAAAAGAATAAGAAGAAGAAGAAAAAGAAAAAGAAGATGAAAAAGAAAAAGAAGAAGGAGAAGAAGAAGAACAAAAAGAAGAAAGGGAAGAAGAACAACAACCGAAAGAAGAGGACGAAGAGGAACAAGAATAAGAAGAAGAAGGAGAAGAAGAAGAAAAGGATGTGAAAGAAGAAAAAGAAGAAAAAATAGAAGAAGTAGAAGAAGAGGAAAAAGGGGAAGAAGAAGATGTAGAAGAAGAAAAAAGAAAAGAAGGGGAAGAAGAAGAAGAAGAGGAAGAAGAAGAAGGTGATGAAGAAGAAGGAGAAACAGAATAAGAAGAAAAAAAGGAAGAAGAAGTGGAAGAAAAGGAAGAAGTAATAGTAGAAGAAGAAGAAGAAGAAGACAAAGAAGAAGAAAATGAAGAAGAAGAAGAAGAGGAAGAAGATGATGAAGAAGAAGAAGAAGAAAAAGAAGAAGAAGAAGAAGAGGTGGAAGTAGAAGAAGAAGAAGAGGTAGAAGAAGAAGATGAGGAATAGGAAGAAGAAGAAGAAAAGAAAGAGGAAAAAGAAGAAGAAAAAGAGGAAGAAAAAGAAGAAGAGGAAGAAGAAGAAGGAGAAGAGGAGTATAAGGTGGAAGAAGAAGAAGAAGATGAAGTAGAAAGAGAAGAAGAAGAAGAAGAAGTTGTAGAAGAAGAAGAATAAGGTGAAGAAGAAGAGGAAGAAGAAGGAGAAATAGAGGAAGAAGAAGAAGAAGAAGAAGAGGAAGAGGAAGAAGAAGAAGAAAAACTGGAAGAAGTAGAAGGAGTAGTAGGAGGAGGAGGAGGAGGGGAAGAAGACGAATAAGAGGAAGAAGTTGAAGAGGAATAAGAAATAGAAGAAAAAGAAGAAGATAGAAGAAGAAGAAGAAGAAGAAGAAGTAGAAGAAGAAGAAGAAGAAGAAGAAAAAGAAGAAGAAGAGGAAGAAGAAGAAGTAGAAGTAGAAGAAGAGGAAGAAGAAGAAGAAGAAGAAGAAGAAGAAGAACAAGAAGAAGAAGAAGATGAAGAAGAAGAAGAAGAAGAATAAGAAGAAGTAGAAGATGAAGAAGAAGAAGAAGAAGACAAAGAAAAATAAGTAGAAGAAGAAGAAGAAGAGGAAGAAGAGAAAGAAGAAGAAAAAGAAGAAGAAGAAGAAGAAGAAGAGCTAGAAGAAGAAAAAAAGATGAAGAGGAAGAAGGAGAAGAAGAAGAGAAAGAGGAGGAAGAAGAAGAACAAGATGAAGAGGAAGAAGAAGAACAGGAAGAAGAAGAAGAAGAAGATGACGAAGAAGAAGAAGAAGAAGAAGAAGAAGACGAAGAAGAAGAAGAAGAAGATGAAGAAGGTAATGGAGAAGAAGAAGAAGAAGATGGTGAAGATGATGAAGAAGAAGAAGAAGATGAAAAAGAAGAAGAAGAAGAAGAAGAAGAAGAAGAAGATTAAGAAGAAGGACAAGAGGAAGAAGAAGAAGAAAAAGAAAAAGAAGAAGCAGAAGAAGAAGAAGAAGAAGAAGAAGAAGAAGATGGGAAAGAAGAGGAAGAATTGGCAAAAAAGGAAGAAGAGGAAGAAGAGGAAGAATGGGAAGAGGAAGAAGAAGAAGAAGAAGAAGAGGAAAATAAAGTAGAAGAAGAAG
>JAIUJO010000529.1:32500-37500 GCA_023846275.1 Vanilla planifolia
TCATCATCTTCTTCTTCTTCTTCTTCTTCTTCTTGTTTTTCTTCTTCTTCTTCTTCTTCTTCTTCTTCTTCTTTTCTCCTTCTCCTTTTTCTTCCCTTTCTTGTTCTTGCTCGTAGTATTCCTTCTCTTCTTCTTCTTCGTCTAGTTCCTATTCTTTTTCATCTTCTACTTCTTCTTCTTTGCAATCTTCTTCTCCTTCTTATTCTCCTATTTCTTCTACTTCTTTCTTTTCTTCTTGCCTTTCTTCTTCTTCTACTTATTCTACTTTTTCTTCTTTTTCTTCTTATTCTTCTTCTTCTTCTCCTCCTTTTTCTCTTTCTTCTTCCACTCCTTCATTTTCTTCTTCTTTATATTCTTCTTGTTCTTTATGTTCTTCTTCTTCTTCTTCTTCTTGCACTTCTTGTTCTTGTTCCTATACTTTTCTTCTTCTTCATCTTTTTTTCTTCTTCTTCTTCTTCATTATCAAGTTCTTCTTCATCTTTTTCTTTTTCTTCTTCTTCTTCTTCTTCTCCTTCTTCTTCTTTCTCCTCTTTTTCTTCTTTTTTTTTTCTTCTTCTTCTTATTATTATTATTCTTCTTCATCTTTTTCTTCTTCTTCTTCTTCTTCTTCTTCTCCTTCTTCTTCTTTCTCCTCTTTTTCTTCTTTTTTTTTTCTTCTTCTTCTTATTATTATTATTATTCTTCTTCTTCATCTTCTTCTTCTTCTTCTCCTTCTTCTTCTTCTTCTTTTTCTTCTTCTTCTTTCTCCTCCTCCTCTTCTTCTTCTTCTTCTTCTTCTTCTTCTTCTATTTCTCCTTCTTTTTCTTCTTCATCTTCTTCTTCTACTTTTCCCTGTCCTTCTTCTTCTTTCTATTATTTTTCTTCTTCTTCTTCTTCTTCTTCTTCTTCTTCTTCTCCTTCTCCTTGTCCCTCTACTTCTTTTTCTTCTTATACTTCTATTTCTGCTTCTTCTTCCTCTTCTTCTGCTTCTCCTCTTTCTTCTTCTTCATCTTCTTCTTATTGTTTTTCTTCTTCTTCCTTTTCTTCTTCTTCTTATACTTCTTCTTCTTCATCATCATCATCAACATTGTCATCATCTTCATTATCATCGTCATCATCTTCTTCTTCCACTTCTTCTTCCTCTTCTTCTTCTTCTCCTCCTCCTCCTCCTCCTCCTTCTTCATCTACTTCTTCTTCTTCTTCATCCTCTTCTTCTCCTCCTCTTTATTCTTCTTGTTTTTCTTCTTCTTCTTGTTCTTCTTCTTCTATATCTTCTTCTTCTTCTACTCCTTCTTCATCTGCTTAATATTATTATTATTATTTTAATTTTTCTTTTCCTTTTTCCTCATTATCATCATCACCATCATCATCATCATCATCTTCTTCTTCTTCTTCTTCTCTTTCTTATTCAACTTGTTCTTCTTATGTTTCGTGTTCATCTTCTTGTTCTTCTTCTTCATCTTCTTCATCTTCTTCGTCTTTTTCTTCATCTTCTTCTTCTTCTTCTTTCTTTTTTTTCTTCTTCTTCTCCTTCTTTTCTCCTTCTCCTATTTCTTCTTCTTCTTATTTTTGCACTTCTTATTCCTTCTCTTCTTCTTCTTCCTCTATTTCCAATTCTTGTTCTTCTTCTACTTCATCTTCTTCACAATCTTCTTCTCCTTCTCATTCTCCTTCTTCTTCTAATTCTTCCTTTTCTTCTTGCCTTTCTTCTTCTTATTATTATTCTACTCTTACTTCTTTTTCTTCTTCTTCTTCTTCTTCTTCTCGTCTTCCTCCTCCTTATTCTCTTTCTTCTACTCCTTCTTCTTATTCTTCTTCGTTTTCTTCTTCTTCATATTCTTCTAGCTCTTCATCTTTTTCTTCTTCTTCTTCTTCCACTTCTTCTTCTTCTTTTACTTTCTTCTTCTTCATCTTTTTTTCTTCTTCTTCTTTGTCTTCTTCTTCTTCTTCATTATCATCTTCTGCTTCATCTTCTTGTTCTTCTTTTTTTCTTCTCATTCTTCTTCTTCTCCTTCTTCTTCTTTCTCTTCTTTTTCTCCTTTTTCTTCTTCTCTTTCTTCTATTTCTTCTTCTTAGTCTTACTCTTCCTCATCATCATCTTCTTCTTCTTCTTCTTCTTTCTCCTCCTCCTCTTCTTCCTCTTTTTCTTCTTCTTCTTCTTCTTCTTCTTCTTCTACTTCTTCTTCTTCTTCTTCTTCTTCCTCCTCCTCCTCTTCTTTGTCTTCTTCTTCTTCTTCTACTACTACTACTACTACAACTAAAATAAATTTTTCTTCTTCTTCATCATCATCATCTTCTTCTTCTTCTTCTTCCTCCTCGTCCTCCTCTACTTCTTCTCCTTCTACTACTTCTTCTTCTTCTCCTCCTCCTTCGCCATCTTCTTCTTCTTCTTCTTCTTCTGTATCTAATACTTATTGTTCTTGTTCGTCTTCTTCTTCTTCTTCCTCTTCTTCTCCTCCTTCATCTTCTTCTTTATTATTACTAAAAATATTATTATTATTACTATTATAATTATTATTATTGTTATCTTTTTTATTATTATTTTTATTATTATTCCTTTTATTCTTCTTTTTATTCATCATCATCGTCATCATCATCATCATCATCATGATCATATTTTTCTTCATCTTCATCTACTTCTTCTTCTTCTTCTTCTTATACATTTTCTTCTTCTTGTACATTTTCTTCTTCTTCTTCATCATCTTCTTCGTCTTCTTCGTTTTCTTTTTCTTCTTCTTCTTCTTCTTCTTCTTCTTTCTTCTTCTTCTACTTCCCTTTCTTCTTCTTTTTGTCATTCTTCTTCTTTTTCTTCTTTTTCTTCTTTCTCTTCTTCTTATTCCTTCTCTTCTTCTTCTTCCTTAACTTCTTCTTGTTCTTCTTCTTCTTCTTCTTCTACTTCTTCTTCTTCTTCTTATTCTTTTTCTCCTTGTCCTTGTCCTTCTTCTTCTTCTTCTTCTTCCTCTTAATCTTCTTCTGCTTCTTCTTTATCTTCTTGCTCTTTTTCCTCTTCTTCTTCTTCTTCCTCCTCCTCCTCTTCCACTTCTTCTTCTACTTCTTCTTCTTCTCCTCCTCCTCCTTCTTCTCCATCTTCTTCTTCTTCTTCTTCTTCTTCTTCTTCTTCATCTTCTTTATTATTATTAATATTATTATTATTATTACTATTATAATTATTATTATTATCTTTTTTATTATTATTTTTACTATTATTCCTTTTATTCTTCTTTCTCTTCTTCATCATAGTCGTCGTCGTCATCATCATCATCATATTTTTCTTCATCTTCATCTACTTGTTCCTCTTCTTCTTGCTTCTTGTACATCTTCTTCTTCTTCATCATCTTCTTTGTCTTCTCTTTTTTCTTTTTCTTCTTCTTCTTCTTCTTCTTCTTTCTTCTTCTTCTTCCCTTTCTTCTTCTTCTTCTCAATCTTCTTCTTTTTCTTCTTCTTCTTCTTTCTCTTCTTCTTATTCCTTCTCTTCTTCTTCTTCCTCAACTTCTTCTTATTCTTCTTCTTCTTCTACTTCTTCTTCTTCCCATTCTTCTTCTCCTTGTCCTTCTCCTTCGACTTCTTCTTCTTCTTCTTCTTCTTCTTCCACTTATTCTTCTTCTGCTTCTTCTTTGTCTTCTTATTCTGCTTCTTCTTCTTCTTCTTCCTCTTCCTCTTCTTCTCCTTTTTCTTCTTATTCTACTTTTTCTTCTTCTTTTTCTTCTTCTTATTCTTCTTCTTTTTCTTCTTCTTCTTCTTCTTCTTCTTCTTCTCCTTCTTCTCTTTCTTCTTCTTCTTCTTCTTCTATTACTACTACTTCTTCTTCTACTTCTTCTTCTGCTTCTTCTTCTTCCACTCTTCTTCTTCTTCTTCTTCTATTTCATCTTCATCTTCTTCTTCTCCTTCTTCCTCTTTTTCTTCTTCAACATCATAATCATCATCATCATCATCTTCTTCTCATGCTACTTCTTCTTCTTCTTCCTCATCTTCTTCTTTTTCCACTTCTTCTTCTTCTTCTTCTTCTTCTTCTTCTTCTTGTTCTCCCAATTCTTCTTCTTCTTTTTCTTCTTCTACTTCTTCTTATTCTTCCTCCTTCTCTTCTTCTTCTTCTTCTTCTTCTTCTACTACTACTACTACTACTGCTACTAATTTTTCTTCTTCTTCTTCATAATCATCTTTTTCTTCTTCCTCTTCTTCCTCTTCTTCTTCTTCTTCTTCCTCCTCTTCCCATTCTTTGCCTTCTCCTTCTTCTTCTTCTTCTACTACTACTATTACTACTACTACAACTGCTAATTTTTCTTCTTCTTCTTCTTCTTTATCATTGTCTTCTTCTTCATCTTCTTCTTATTATTATTCTTCTTCTTCATCATCATCATCTTCTTCTTCTTCTTCTATTACTAATACTACTTCTTCATGTCCTTTTTTTCTTCTTTTCCTCTTCCTCATCTTCTTCTTTATCTTCTTCTACTTCTCCGTGCTTTTCTTCTTCTTCTTCTACTACTACTATTATAACTTGTTCTTCTTCTTCTCCTTCCCCTACTACTTCTTCTTCCTCTTCGCCTTCTTCTTCTACATCTTTTTCTTCTTCTTCTTCTTCTTCTTCTACTTTCTCTTCTTTTTCTTCTTTTTATCCTTCTTCTTCATCTTCTTCTTCTTTTTCTTCGTCTTCTTCTTCTTCTTCCTCATCATCAGCATCACCATCATCATCATCATCACAACCTTCTTCTTCTTCTTCTACTTCATCATCATCACCGTCATCATGATGTTTGTCTTCTTCTTCTTCTTCTGCTTCTTCTTATTCATCATCTTCATCTTCTCCTTCCTCTCCTTCTTCTTCCACTTTTTCTTCTTCATCTTCTTCTTCTACTGCTACTACTACTACTACTAATACTACTACTACTTCTTCTACTACTACCTTTTCTACTTCTTCTTCTTCTTCTTCTTCTTCTTCTTCTGCTTCTTTTTCTTCTTCTTCTTCTTCTTCTTCTTCTCCTTCTTCTTCTTTTTCTTCTTTTTCTTCTTATTCTTCATCCTTTTCT
>JAIUJO010000529.1:40000-52500 GCA_023846275.1 Vanilla planifolia
CTTCTTCTTCTTCTTCCTTTTCTTGTTCTTCATCTTCTTCTTCTTTTCCTTCTTTTTTTTCTTCTTCTTCTTCCTCTTCCTCTTCATTAACATCATCATCTTTTTCTTTTACAACTACTACCAGTACTTCTTCTTCGTGTTATTCTCCCTCCTCTTTTTCTTCTTCTCCTTCTTCTACTTCTTCTTCTTCTTCTTCTTCTTCTTCTTCTTATTTTCCTTCTTCTTTTTCTTCTTCTACTTCTTCTTCCTCTTCAATTTCTTCTTCTTCCTCCACCTCTTCTTCTTCTTCTTCATCATCTTCTTCATTGTCTTCTTCTTCTTCTTCTTCTTCTGCTTCTTCTTCTTCTACTTCTTCTAATTCTTCTTCCTCTTTTTTTTCATGTTCTTTTCCTCTTCTTCTTTTTCTTCTCCTTTCTCTTCGTCTGCTTCATGTTCTTCTTCCTCTATTTCTTCTTCTTCTTCATCTTCTTCTTCTTTTTCTGCTTCTTATCTTCTTCTTCTTTTTCTTCTTCTTTTTCTTCTTCTTCTTCTTCTTCTTCTCCTTCTTCTTCTTCCTCTCCTTCTTCTTCTTCTCCCTTTGTTCTTCTTCTTCTTCCTCTTCTTCTTCTTCTTCTTCTCCTCCTTCTTCTTCTTCATCCTCCTCTTGTTCTTCTTCTTCTTATTCTTCTTCATCTTCTTCTTCATCTTCTTCTTCCTCTTCTTCTTCTGCTTCCTCCTCCTCCACTTGTTCTTCTTCTTATTCTTCTTCATCTTCTTCTTCATCTTCTTGTTCTTCTTCTTCTTCTTTCACTTCATCTTCTTATTGTTCTTCTTCTTCTTCTTTATCATCATTATCATCATCTTCTTAGTCTTCTTCTCCTTATTCTTATTATTATTATTCTTCTTTTCTATTTCTTCTTCCTGTTCTTCTACATCTACTTCTTCTTCTTCTTCTTCTTTTTCTACTTCTACTTCATCTTATTCTTCTTCTTCTTCATCTTATTTCTACTTCTTCTTCATCTTCATCACTTTCTTCTTCTTCTTCTTTTCTTTCTTCATCTTCCTCTTCTTCTTCTTCTTCTTCTTCTCCTTCTTCTTCTGCTTCATCTTATTCTTCATCTTCTCTTTCCTTTTCTTCTTTGTCTTCTTCTGCTTCTTCATCTCCTTCTTCTTCTTCTTCCTCTCCTTCTTCTTCTTCTTTTTTTTCTTCTTCTTCTTCATCTCCTTATTCTTCATCTTCTTCATCTTTCTATTCTTACTCTACATCTTCTTCTTTTTTTTCTTCTTTTTCTTCTTCCACTTGCTGTTCTTCTTCTTCTTCCTCCTCTTCTTATTCTTTATCTTCTTCTTCTTCTTCTTCTTCATCTTCATCTTCATCTTGTTCTTCTTCTTCATCATTATCATCATCACCTTCTTCTTCTTCTTCTCCTCCTGGTTCTTCTTTTTCTTCTTCTTCTTCTTCTGCTTCTTCTATTTTTGTTGCTACTTTTTCTCCATGTTCTTCTCCTTCTTCTTCTTGAACTTCTTCTTCTATATCTTCTTCTTTTTCTACTTCTTCTTCTCCATCTTCTTGTTCTTGTTCTTGTTCTTCTTCTTCTTTTACTTTCTCTTCTTGTTTTTATTCCTTTTCTCCTTCTTCTTCATGTTCTTCTTCTTCCTTACCTTCTTCTTGTTCATATTATTAATATTAACTTTTAAGTTCTTCTTCTTCTTCTTCATCCTCATCATCAAAATAATGATCATCATCATTATCTACTTCTTCTTCTTCTTCTTCTTCTTCAAAATCATCATGATGTTCTTCATCCTCTTCTTCTTCCTCTTCTTATTCATCTTCTTCTTGTCCTCCTTTTTCTCCTTCTTTATCTTCTTCTTTTACTAATACTAGTACTTCTACTTCTACTTCTACTTCTACTTTTTTTCTTCTTCTTCTTCTTCATCTTCTTTTTCTTCTTCTTCCTCTTCTTCTTTTTCTTCTTCTTCATCATCATCTTCTTCTTCTTCTTTGTCTTCTTCTTCTTCCTCTTCTTCTTCTTAATCTTCTTCGTCTTCCTATTCTTCTTCTACTTTTACTTTCTCCTCTTCTTTTCCTCCTTCTTCTTCATGTTTTTCTTCTTCTTTATCTTCTTCTTCTTCTTCTTCTTCTTATTCATTCATTTAATTCTTCTTCCCTCTTTTACTTCTTCATCCTTATCACAAAAATAATCATCATCATCTTCATCTTTTCCTCTTCTTCTTATTCTGATTCTCATTCTTTAGAATCCTTATGATGTTCATCTTCTTCTTCTTCTTCTCCTTCTTCTTCTTATTCATCTACTTCTCCTCCTCCTTTTTCTTTTTCTTCTTCTTCTTCTTCTTCTTCTTCTTCTGCTTCTTCTTCTCCTTCTTCTTCTAGTACTTCTTCTACTACTACTACTACTACTTCCACTTTTTCTTCTTCTTCTTCTTCTTCTTCTAGTTTTGCTTCTTCTTTTTCTTCTTCTTCTTCCCCTTTTGCTTCTTCTTCTTCTTCTACTTCTTCTTCTTCTTCTTCTTCTTCTGCTTCTTGCTCCACTTCTACTTTTTCTTCTTCTTCTTCTTCTTCTTCTTCTTCATCTTCTTCTTCATCATTCTTCTCTTTTTCTTCTTCTTCTTCTTCTACTCTTTCTTGTTCATGTACTTCTTCTTTTTCTTCTTCTTCTTATACTTCTTTTCCTTGTTCTTCTTCCTCATCATCATCAACATCATCGTCATCATTATCATCATCGTCATCATCATCATCTTCTTCTTCTTCTTTTTCTGTCTTTTTCTTCTTCACTTCTTCTTCTTCTTCATCATCTTCTTCTTCTTCTTAACCTTCTAACACTTCTTCTTCTTGTTCTTCTACTTCTTCATCTTCTTCCTCTTCTTTTTATTCTCCTTCTTCTTTATCTAATTCTTATAATAATGATAATAATAATTGTTATTTTTGTTATTATTATTATTGTTATTATTATTCTTTTCATTCTTCTTCTTCATCATCATCATCATCTTCATCTTTTTCTTCTTCTTCTTCTTTTTCTTATTCATCTTCGTCTTCTTCTTCTTTTTCTTATTCATCATCATCTTCTTCATCTTCTTCTTCTTCTACTTCGTCATCTTCTTTTTCTTATTCTTATTCTTCTTTTTCACATTTTAATTTTTCTTCATCTTCTTCTTCTTCTTCTTGCTATTCTTCTTCTTCTTCTTCTTCTTCTTCTTATTCTTCTTCTTCTAATTCTTCTTATTTCTTTCTTGCTTCTTTTCTACTTCTTCTTTTTCTTCTTATTCTTCTTCTTCTTCTTCTTCTTCTTTTACTTTTTCTTCTTCTTCTTCTTCTTCTTCTTCTTCTCCTTCTTCTTCTTCTTCTTCTTCCTCTTCTTCTTGTTGTTTTTCTCCTTCTTCTTCTCTTTCTTCTTCTTCTTCTTCTTCTTCTTCTTCCACTAGTTTTTCTTCTTCTTCTTCTTCTTCTTCTTCTACTTCTGCTTCTTCTTTTTCTTCTTCCTCTTCTACTTCTTGTATCTCTTCTTCATCTTCTTCTTCTTATTCTTCCTCCTCCTCTTCTTCTTTTTCTTATTCTTCTTGATCTTGTTCTTATTCTTCTTCTACTACTAAAACTACTTCTTCTATTTATTATTATTATTGTTATTTATTATTTATTATTATTGTTATTATTATTATTATTATTATTTTAGTAATCTTCTTCTTCTTCATCATCTACTTTTGCTGCTTTGTTTTCTTTTTCTTCTTCTTCTTCTTCATCATAATGATCTTCTTTTTCTATATTTTTCTTCCCCTTCTTCTTCTTTTTCTTCTTCTACTTCTACTGCTACTTCTTCTCCTTCTACTTCTCCTTCTTCTTATTTTTATTCTACTACAACTTCTTCTTCTTGCTCTTCTTCCTCCACTTCTTCTCCCCATTCTTCTCCTTCTTCTCCATCTTCTTCATCCTCTTCTTGTTCTTCTTCTTCTTCTTCTTCTTCTTCTTCTTACTTTTCTTTTTCCTCGCCTTCTTCTTCTTCTTCTTCTCCTCCATCTTGTTCATCTTCTTATTCTTCTTCTTTTACTTCTTCTTCTTCTTCTTCGTCTTCTCCTTCTTGATATTCTTGTTCTTATTCTTATGATTATTATCTTATTATTATTGTTATTGTTATTATTGTTATTTTGATTATTATTTTTCATTGACTTCTTCTTCTTCTTCTTTTTCTTCTTTTTTGTTCTTCTTCTGCTTCCTTCTCTTCTTGTGCTTCTTCTTTTTCTTTTTCTTCTGCTCCTTCTGCTTCTACTACTTCTTCTTCTTCATCTTCTTCTCCTTCTTCTTCCTTGTTTTCTCTTAATATTATTATTATTATTATTGTTATTATTATTATTATTATTATTATTCTCCTTCTTCTTCTTCTACTTCTTCTTCTTCTTCTTTTTCTTCTACTTCTTCTACTTCTTCTCCTTCACCTTCTTCTTCTATTACGACTTCATCTTCTTCTGCTACTACTACTTCATCTTCTTCTTCTTCTTCTTCTTCTTTATTTTCTTCTTCCTCTTCTCTTTCGTCTTCTTTTTCTTCTTGTTTTTCTTTTTCCTCTACTTATCCTTCTTCTACTACTTCTTCTACTTGTTCGCCTTCTTCAACCACTACTTGTTCGGCTTTTTCTTCTTCTTCTTCTTCTTCTTCTGCTCCTTCCTCTTCTTTTGTTGTTTCTTCTCTTTATTCTTCTCCTTCTTCTTCTTCTTGTTCCAATTCTTCTTTTTGTTCTTCTTCTTCATCTTCATCATATTCTTCTTCTTCTGCTTCTTATTACTCTTCTTCTTCTTCTCCTTCTTCTTCTTCATCTTCTTCTACTTTATCTTCTTCTTCTTCTCCTTCTTCTTCTTATTCTTATTCTTTTTCTTCTTCTTCTTCATCTTCTTCTTCTTCTTCTTTTTCTTCTTTTGCTTCTTATGTCATTATAACTACTACTACTACAACTTTTTCTCCTTCTTCTTTTCTTCTTCTTCATCATCTTCTTCATCTTCTTCTTCTTCTACTTCTACTTCTTCTTCTTCTTCTTCTCCTTCTTCTTCATCTTCTACTATTACTATTTGTTTTTCTTCTTCTTCTTCATCACCTCCTCCTCCTTTTTTCTTCTTCTTCTGCTTCTTATACTTCTTCTTCTTCTTTTGCTACTTCTTCTCCTTGTTCTTCTCCTTCTTCTTCTTGATCTTTTTCTTTTATATCTTCTTCTTCTACTACTTCTTCATCTTCATCTTCTTCTACTTTGTCTTCTTCTTTTTCTTCTTTTTCACCTTATTCTTCATGTTCTTCTTCTTCTTTATCTTCTTCTTCTTCTTCATATTATTAATATTATTGTTTATGTTCTTCTTCTTCTTCTTTTTCTTCTTCATCCTCATCATCAAAATAATCATCATCATCATCCACTTCTTATTCCTCTTCTTCTTCTTCATCATAATCATCATGATGTTCTTAATCCTCTTCGACTTCTTCTTCTTATTCATCTTCCTATCCTCCTCCTTTTTCTCCTTCTTATTTATCTTCTTCTTCTATTACTACTTCTAATACTTCTACTACTACTACTTCTTCGTCTTCTACTTTTTCTTCTTCTTCTTCTTCTTCTTCTTCTTCTTCTTCCTCTTCTTCTTCTTTTTCTTCTACTTCATCATCATCTTCTTCTTCTTCTTCCTCTTCTTCATCATCTTCTTCTTCTTCTTCTTCTTCTTCTTCATCTTTCTATTGTTCTTCTACTTTTACTTTCTCCTTTTCTTTTTCTTCTTTTCTCCTTCGTCTTCATGTTCTTCTTCTTCTTCTTCTTCTCTTATTCATCTAGTTCTTCTTACCTCTTTTTATTCTTCATCATTATCGTAAAAATAATCATCATCATTATCATCATCATCTTCTTCTTTTTCTTCTTCTTCTTCTTCTAATTCTTATTCTTTAGAATCGACATGATGTTCTCCTTCTTCTTCTTCTTCTTCCCCATCTTCTTCTACTACTATTACTTCTTCTTCTACTACTACTACTACTTCTTCTACATCTTCTTCTTCTTCTTCTTCTTATTCATCTTCTTCATCTGCTCCTTTTTCTCCTTCTTCTTCTTCTTCTTCCCCATCATCTTTTACTACTATTACTTCTTCTTCTACTACTACTACTACTACTTCTACATTGTCTTCTTCTTCTTCTTCTTCTCCTTCATTTTCTTCTTCTTCCCCTTTTACTTCTTCTTCTTTTTCTTCTTCTTCTTCTTCTTCTGCTTCTTCTTCCACTTCTTTTTCTCCTTCTTCTTCTTCTTTTCTTGTACATCTTCATCGTTCTTTTCTTTTTCTTCTTCTTCTTCTCCTCTTTCTTGTTTATTTTCTTCTTCTTTTTCCTCTTCTTTTCTTCTTATACTTCTTCTTCTTCTTCATCATCATCATCATCATTATTATTATCATTGTAATCATCATCATCATCAACTTTTTCTTCTTTGTCTTTTTCTTCTTTTCTATTTCTTCTTCTTCTTCTTCTTCTTCTTCTTCTTCTTCTTCATCTTCTAATACTTCTTCTTGTTCTTCTACTACTTCTTCTTCTTCCTCTTCTTCTTCTTCATCTCCTTCTTCATCTATTTCTTATAATAATGATAATAATAATAATTATTACTATTATTATTAATGTTATTATTATTATCATTCTCTTCATTCTTCTTCTTCTTCTTCTTCTTTATCTTCTTCTTCTTCTTCTTTTTCTTCTTCTTCTTCTTCTTTTTCTTCTTCTTCTTCTTTTTCTTCTTCTTCTTCTTTTTCTTATTCATCTCTGTCTTCTTCTTCTTTTTCTTGGCTATCGTCATCTTCTTTATCTTCTTCTTCTTCTTCTTCGTCATCTACTTCTTCATCTTCTACTTTTTCATCTTCTTCTTCTTCTTCTTTATTCTTCAACTTCTTCTTCTTCTTCTTCTTATTCTTGTTTTTCACCTTCTATTTCTTCTACTTCTTCTACTTCTTCTTCTTGCTCTTATTCTTATTGCTTCTCTTCTTCATCCTCTTTTTCTTCTTGCACTTCTTCTCCTTCTTCTTCTTCTTCTTGTCATTCTTCTTCTCCTTCTTCTTCTCCTTCTTGTTCTTATTTTTCTTCTTCTTCTACTACTACTACTTCTTCTTCTTATTCTTCTTCTAATTCTTCTTTTTCTTCTTGCTTCTTTTCTTTTCTTCTTCTTCTTCTTCTTCTTCTTCTTTATCTTCTTCTTTTTTTTCTTCTTCTTCTTCTTTTTCTTATTCATCTCTATCTTCTTCTTCTTTTTCTTGGCTATCGTCATCTTCTTCATCTTCTTCTTCTTTTTCTTCGTCATCTACTTCTTCATCTTCTACTTTTTCGTCTTCTTCTTCTTCTTATTTATTCTTCTTCTTCTTCTTCTTATTCTAGTTTTTCACCTTCTATTTCTTCTACTTCTTCTTCTTCTTGCTCTTATTCTTATTGCTTCTCTTCTTCTTCATCCTCTTTTTCTTCTTGCACTTCTTCTTCTCCTTCTTCTTCTTGTCATTCTTCTTCCCCTTCTTCTTCTCCTTCTTATTCTTGTTCTTCTTCTTCTTCTACTACTACTACTTCTTCTTCTTATTCTTCTTCTAATTCTTCTTTTTCTTCTTGCTTCATTTTTTTTTATTCTTCTTCTTCTTCTTCTTCTTCTTCTTCTACTTCTTATTTTCCATCTTCTTCTTCTTCTTCTTTTGCTCCTCCTTCTTCTTTTCCTTCTTCTTCTTCTTCTTCTTCTTCTTCCACTTTTTTGTCTTCTTCTTCTTCTTCTTCCACTTCTTCTTCTTCTTCTTTTTCTTCTTCTTCTTATTCTCCTTCTTCTACTTCGACTTCTTCTTCTTTCTCTTCTTCTTCTTCTTCATCTACTTCTTGTATTTCTTCTTCATCTTCTTCCTCTTCTTCTTCCTCCTCCACTTCTTTTTCTTGTTCTTGTTGTTCTTGCTCTTATTCTTCTCTTACTACTAAAACTAGTGCTTCTTCTATTTTTTATTACTATTTATTATTATTACTGTTATTATTATTATTATTATTATTGCTATAATTGTTATAATTAGTAATCTTCTTGTTCATCATCATCTTCTTTTACTACGTCTTCTTTTTCTTCTTCTTCTTCTCCTTCATCATCATCATCTTTTTTATCTTTTTCTTCTTCCTCTTTTTCTTCTTCCTCTTTTTCTTCTTCTTCTTCTTGTTCTTCTTCTACTGCTTCTTCTCCTTCTTCTACACCTTATTCTTCTTATTCTTATTCTACTACTACTACTTCTACTTCTTGTTCTTCTTCTTCTTGCTCTTCTTCTTCCTCTTCTTCTCCTCCTTCATCTCCCTCTTCTCCATCTTCTTCTTCTTGTGCTTGTTCTTCTTCTTTTTCTTGTTCTTCTTCTTCTTCTTCTTCTTCTTCTTTCTTTTGTTTTTCCTACCCTTCTTCTTCTTCTTCTCCTCCTCCATCTTCTTCATCTTCTTATTCTTCCTCTTCTACTTTTTCTTCTTCTTCTTCTTCTTCATATTCTTCTTCTTATTCATCGTCTTCTTCTTACTATTATTTTTATTATTATTATTATTATTATTATTATTATTATTATTATTATTATTATTATTATTGTTATTATTGTTACGTTTATTGTTATTGTTATTATTATTATTTTTGTTCTTCTTCTTCTTCATTGTCTTATTATTGTTATTATTATTATTATTATTATTATTATTGTTCTTTTTTCTTCCTTCTCTTCTTGTTCTTCTTGTTTTTCTTCTTCTTCTTCTTCTAATTCTACTACTTCTTCTCCTCCTCCACTTTCTTCACCATCTTTTTTTCTTATTTTTTATTATTATTATTATTATTATTATTATATTATTATTATTGTTATTATCGTTATTATTATTCTTGTTATTCATCTTCTTCTCCTTCTTCTTCTTTTTCTCCTTCTTCTTCTTCATTTTATTCTACTTCTTCTACTAATTCTCTTTCACCTTCTTCTTCCCCTATTACTACATCTTCTTCTACTAATACTACTCCATCATCTTCTTCTTCCTCTTCTTTATTTTCTTCTTCCTCTTCTCCTTCTTCTTCTTTTTATTCTTCTATTTCTTTTTCCTCCACTTCTTCTTCTTCTTCTACTTGTTCATCTTCTCCAACCACTACTTGTTCTTCTTCTTCTTCTTCTTCTTCAACTTCTCCTTCCTCTTCTTTTGTTGCTTCTTCTCTTTCTTCTTCTCCTTCTTCTTCTTCATCTTCTTCTAATTCTTTTTTTTTTTCTTGTTTCTCTTCTTTTTCTTCTTCTTCTTCTTCTTCTCCTCCTCCTTGCTCTTCTTCTTGTACCTCTTATTTTACTTCTTCCTCCCCTTCTTCTTCATCTTCTTCTACTTCTTCTTCTTCATCTATTTCTTCTTCTTCTTCTCGTTCTTTTTCATCATCTTCTACTTTTTTATCTTCTTCTTCTTTTCCTTCTTCTTTTTATTATTCTTCTTCTTTTCTTCTTCTTCGTCTTATTCTTCTTCTTCTGCTTCTTCTTCATCTTCTTCTTCTCCTCCTTATTCATCATCTTCTTCTTTCATCTTCTCCTTCCTTTACTTCTTCTTCTTCATCATCTTCTTCTTCTTCTACTTCTTCTTCTTCTTCTTCTTCTTCTTCTTCATCAACATCATCATCATCATCATCATCTTCTTCTTCTTCTTCTCCTTCTTCATCATGTTCTTCTTCTTCTTCTTCTTCTTCATCTTCTTCTTCTCCTTCTTCTTATTATTCTTTTTTTACTTCTTCTTCTAGTACTAGTACCACTACTTATTTGCCTTCTTCTTCTTCTTCTTCATCTTCATCTACTACTACTACAACTACATCTTCTCCTTCTCCTTCTTCTTCTTCTTCCTCTTCTACTACTACTATAACTACTACTACTACTTCTTTTTCTTCTTCTTCCACTTCTTGTTCTCCCTCTTCTTCATCATCTTCTTCTTCTTTTTCTTTTGCATCATCTTCTTCTTCTTCTTCTTTTACATCTTCTTCTTCTTCTTCTTCTTCTTCTAGTTATTCTCCTTCTACATGTTATTCTTCTACTTTTGTTCTTCTTCTTCTTTTTCTTCTTCTTCTTTTTCTTCTTCTTCTTCCTCTACTTTTTCCTCTTCGTTTTCTGTTTTCTTCTTCTTCTTCATCACCATCGTCATCAACTTTTTCTTCTTCTTCCTCTTCTTCTTCTTCTACTACTTCTTCGTTCTCCTATTCTTCTTCTCCTTCTTCTTCTTCTTCTTCTTCTTTGTCTTCAACTATTACTTCTTGTTCTTCTTCATCTTCTTCTTCCTTTTTTCTTCTTTTTGTTCTTCTTCCACTTCTTCTTCTTCTTCTTCTTCTTCTACATCTTCTGCTTCTTCTTCTTGTTCCTCCTTCTCCACTTCTTCGTGTTCTTCTTCTTCTTATCTTTCTTTCTCTTCTTTTTCTTCTTCTTCTTGTTCTTATTCTTTTCTTCATCTTCTTCTTCTTCTTTCACTTCTTTGCTTCTACTTCTTCTTCTTTTTCCTTTTCTTCTACTCCTTGTCCTTCATCTTCTTCTTCTTCTTCTTCTTCTTCTTCTTCTTCCTCTTCTTCTATTTCTTCTTCCTTTTATTCTTCTTCATGTCTTTCTAGTTTTTCTTCATCTTCTTCTTATTCTTATTCTCCTCCTCCTTCTTCTTCTTCTTGTTCTACTTCTTTATCATCATCATCATAATCATCATTAACTTCTTCTTCTAGTTCTTCTTCTTCATCTTCATCTTCATCATCATCTTCTTCTTCTTCTTCTTCTTCTTCTTCTTCTTCTTCTTCTTCTTCTTCATCTTCTTCTTCATCATATTCTTCATCATCTAATTCTTCTTTTTCTCTGTCTTAATCATCTTCATCATCACCATCTTCTTCTTCTTCTTCTTCTTCCCACTCTTCTTCATCTTCTTCTTCTTCTTCTTCTTCATCTACTTGTTCTTCATCTTCTTCTTGCTCTTCTTCTACTACTTCTTCTTCTTCTTTTTCTTCTACTTCTTCTTGTTAATCTTCTTCTTCTTCCTCTTCTTCATCACCTTCATCATCATCGTCATCTTCTTCTTCCCCTTCTTCTTCTTCTTCTTCTTCTAACTCTTCCTCTTCTTCTTTTTCTTCTTCTTCTTCTTCTTCTTCTTCCTTCTCTACTTCTTTCTCTTCTTCTTCTTATTCTACTTCTTGTTATTCTTCTTCTTCTATTAATTCTTCTTCATCTCATTCTTCTTCTACTGCTTCTTCTTCTTCTGCTGCTTCTTATTCTCATTATTGTTGTTGTTCTTCTTCTTCCTTTTCTTCTTATTCTTTTTCTTCTTCTAATTCTTCCACTTCTTCTTCTTCTTTTTCTACTTCTTCTTCTTCAACTTCTACTTCTTCTTCTTTTTCTTCTTCTTCTTCGTCGTCTTCCACTTCTACTTTTACTTCTTCATTTTCTTTTTCTTCTACTTCTCCTCCTCCTCCATCATTTTCTTCTTCTTCTACTACGACTTCTTCTTCTTCTTCTTCTTCTTCTTCTCGTACCTCTTCTTCCTCCTCTTCTTCTTCTTTTCCTTCTTCTTCTTCTTTTCCTTCTTCTTATTCTTCTTCTTCTGCTTCTTCTTCATCTTCTTCTTCTCCTCCTTATTCATCATCTTCTTCTTTCATCTTCTCCTTCCTTTACTTCTTCTTCTTCATCATCTTCTTCTTCTTCTACTTCTTCTTCTTCTTCTTCTTCTTCCTCTTCATCAACATCATCATCATCATCATCATCTTCTTCTTCTTCTTCTCCTTCTTCATCATGTTCTCTTCTTCTTCTTCTTCTTCATCTTCTTCTTCTCCTTCTTCTTATTATTCTTTTTTTACTTCTTCTTCTAGTACTAGTACCACTACTTATTTGCCTTCTTCTTCTTCTTCTTCATCTTCATCTACTACTACTACAACTACATCTTCTCCTTCTTCTTCTTCTTCTTCTTCCTCTTCTACTACTACTATAACTACTACTACTACTTCTTTTTCTTCTTCTTCCACTTCTTGTTCTCCCTCTTCTTCATCATCTTCTTCTTCTTTTTCTTTTGCATCATCTTCTTCTTCTTCTTCTTTTACATCTTCTTCTTCTTCTTCTTCTTCTTCTAGTTATTCTCCTTCTACATGTTATTCTTCTGCTTTTGTTCTTCTTCCTCTACTTTTTCCTCTTCGTTTTCTTCTTCTTCTTCATCACCATCGTCATCAACTTTTTCTTCTTCTTCCTCTTCTTCTTCTTCTACTACTTCTTCTTCGTTCTCCTATTCTTCTTCTCCTTCTTCTTCTTCTTCTTCTTCTTTGTCTTCAACTATTACTTCTTGTTCTTCTTCATCTTCTTCTTCCTTTTTTTCTTCTTTTTGTTCTTCTTCCACTTCTTCTCCTTCTTCTTCTTCTACATCTTCTGCTTCTTCTTCTTGTTCCTCCCTCTCCACTTCTTCGTGTTCTTCTTCTTCTTATCTTTCTTTCTCTTCTTTTTCTTCTTCTTCTTGTTCTTATTCTTTTTCTTCATCTTCTTCTTCTTCTTTCACTTCTTTG
>JAIUJO010000529.1:57500-62070 GCA_023846275.1 Vanilla planifolia
TCTTCTTCCTCTTCGTCTTCTTCTTTTTCTTCTTTTTCTTCTTCTTCTTCTTGTTCATCATCATCATCATCATTATCTTCATCTTCTTCCTCTTTTTCATCTTCATCTTCTTCGTCGTCTCCTTCTTCTTTTTCTTCTTCTTCTTCTTCTTCTTCTTCTTCTTCTTCCTCCTCCTCATCTTCTTCCTCTTCTTTTCTACATCTTCTTCTTCTTCTTCTTCTTCTTCTTCTACTTGATCTTCTTCAACTTCTTTTTCTTCTTATCCTCTTTCTTCTTCTTGTTCTTCCACTTTTTCTTCATCTTCTTCTTTTTCTTCTCCTTCTTCATCTTCTTCTTTTTTCTTCTTCTTACTATAATTATTATTATTGTTATTCGTTCTCTTCTTCTTATTCTTCATCATCATCTTCATCATTGTCTTCTTCTTCTTCTTCTTCTTCCTCTTGCTCTTCTTCTTCTTTTTCCTCTTCTTCTTTTTATTCACTTGAACTTCTGCTTCATCTTCTTCTTCTTCATATTTTTCTTCTTCTTCTTAGTCTTATTCTTCTTCATGTTATTCTTCTTCTTCTCCTCCATCTTCTTCTTCTTCTTCTTCTTCTTCTTCAAATTTTACTTCTTCTTCTTCTTCTTCTTCTTCTTCTACTTCTTCTTCTTCTTCTTGTTCCTCCTCTTCTTCTTCTTCTAATATTACATCTTCTTCTTCTTGTTCTTGTTCTTGTTGTTGTTGTTGTTGTTCTTTTAGTTCTTCTTCTTTTTCTTTGTCTGTCTTTTATATCTTCTCCTACTTATACTTCTTCATCACCATCATCAAGATATTCTACTTCTTCTTCTTCTTTTTCTTCTTACTCTTCTTCCCCATCTTCCTTTTGTTCTTCTTCTTCTTCTTGATCATCTTCTTCCTCTTTCTCTTCTTCTTCCTTTTCTTCTTCTTCTACTTCTTCTTCTTCTTCCTTTATTTCCTCCTCTTCTAATTCTTATTCTTATTCTTCTTCATTACCATCATCATCTTCCTCTTCTTATTCTACTTTGTCTTCGTCTTCTTCTTCTTCCTCTTCTTTATCTTCTACTTCTTCTTTTGCTTCTTCTATCACTTTCTTTTTCTTATTCTTCTTAGTCTTTTGCTTCTTCTTCTTCTTTTTCTTCTACTTACTCTTCTTCAACTTCATCTTCGTCTTCTTTTTCTTCTACTTCTTTTTCTTCTTTTTCTTCATCTGCCTCTTCTACTTCTTCTTCATCTTCTTCTTCTTATTCTTCTGCTTCTTCTTTGTCTTCTAATTCTTCTTCTTCTTCTTCTTCTTCTTCTTCCCCTTCTTCTTCCTTGTTTACAACATCTTCTTCTTGTTTCTCGACCTCTTATTCTTCTTCCTCTTCTATTTCTTCTTCTTCTGCTTCTTCTTCTTCTTCTTCTTCTTCTTCATCTTCTTCTTCTTCTATTTCTTCTACTTCCTCTTCTTCTTCTTCATCATCATCTTTGTTTTCTATTTCTTCTTCTTCTTCTTCTTCATCTTCTTCTTCTACATCCTCTTCTTCTTCTTCTTCTCCCTCTTCTTTGATAGGTTTTCCCTCCTCCTTTTACTTTTCTTCTTCTTTTTCTTCTTTATCTTCTTCTTCTTCTTCTTCTACTCTTTCTTCATCTTCCTCTTCTTCTACTTCTCTTTCTTCTTCTTTTATTACCTCTTCTTCTTCTTCTTCTTCCTCTTCCTAGACAGGTTCCCCCTACTCCTCTCTTTCTTCTTCTTGTTCTTCTTCTTGTTCTTGTTCTTCTTCTTCTTCATCTTCTTCTACGTTCTTCTTCTTTTTCCTCTTCTTCTTCATCATCTTCTTCTTCCTCTTTTTCTTCTTCTTCCTCCACTTCTTCTTCTTCTATTTTTTCTTCTCCTTTTTTTTGTTCTACTTCTTCTTCATCCTCTTTTTCTTCTTGTTCCTATTTTCTTCTTCTTTCTCCTCCTCTTCATCTTTGTCCTCCTGCTCCTTCTCTTCTTCCTTTTCTTCTTCTTCTTCTTCTTCTTTTTCTTCCTCTTCTTCTTCGTTGTCCTCTTCTTCTTCTTCTTCTTCCTCTTCTTCTTCCTCTTTTTCCACCTCTTCTTCTTCCTCTTTTTTTTCCTCTTCTTCTTCCACTTCTCCTACCACTACTTCTTCTTCTTTGTCCTCTTCTTCTTCTTCTTCTTCTTCGTCTTCTTGTTCCTCTTCTTCTTCTTCCTCTACTTCTTCTTCTTCTTCATATTCGTCTTCTTATTCATTTTCTTTTTCTTTTTCTTCATTTTCTTCCTTTTCTTCTTCTTCTTCTTTTGCTTCTTCTTTTTCTTCTTCTTCTTCTTCTTCTTTTTCTTCTTCTATCTTTTTTCCTCTGTTTCTTCCTCCTCTTCTTCTTCTTCCTCCTCCTCCCCTTCTTCTACTTTTTCTTATCTTCTTCTTCTTGTTGTTTTCAGATTCTTTTTCATCATCATCTAATAAATCTTCTACTTCAACTTCATCATCTTCCCCTTCCTCTCCTTCTTCTTCTTCTTCTTCCTCTTCTTCTTCTTCTTCCTCTTCTTCTAGCTCTTCTTCTTCCTCTTTTTCTTCTTCTTCTTCTTCTTCTTCTTCTTTTTCCACTTCCTGTTCTTCTTCTTCTTCTTCTTCTTCTTTGTGTTTGTTATCTTTTTCTTCTACTTCTTCTTCATTATCATCATCTTCTTCATCTTATTGATCTTCTTCGTCTTCTTCTTCTTCTTCTTCTTCTTTTCCTTCTTCTTATTCTTCTTCAACTTCTTTTTCTTCCTCTTCTTCATCTTTTTGTTTTCTTCTTCTTCTTCTTCCTCCTCTTCCTCTTCCTCTTCTTCTTCTTCTTCTTCTTCTTCTTCTTCTTCTTCTTCATCTTCTTCTCCCTGTTCATCTTGTTCTGCTTCTTCTTTTTCCCACATCTTCTTCTTCTTCTTTTTATTCTTCTCCTTCTACTTCTTCTTCTACTTCCTCATCTTCTTCTTCTTCCTCTTCTACCTCTTCTTTTTCTTCTTCTTCTTCTTCTACTTCTTCTTTTCCTCCTTCTTCTTCTTCTTCATCTTCTCCTTCATCTTCCTCTTCCTCTCCTTCTTCCTTTTACAATTCTTCTTCCACCTCCTCCTCTTTTTCTTTTTCTTCTTCTAATTTTTCTTCATCTTCTACTTCTTTTTCTTCTTCTTCTTCTTCCAATTCCTCTTCTTCTTCTTTTTCTTCTTCTACCTCTTCTTCTTCCTCTTCTTCACCTTCTTCTTCGTATTCTTATTCTTGTTCTTCTTCTTCTTCTTCTTCTTCTTCTTCTTCCTCTTCTTCTTTTTCCTCTTCGTTCAGGTCTTCTTTTTCCGCTTCTTCTTCTTCAACTTATTCTTCTACTACTTCTTCTTCTTCTTCATCTTCTTCTTCTTCGACTTCTTCTTCTTCTTCTTCTTCTTTTCTATCTCATTCCTCTTCTTCCTTTTCCTCTTCATCTTCTTCACCATCTTCTTCATTTTCTTCTTCCTTTTCGGCTCCATCTTCATCTCCTCTTCTTCTTCTTCTTCTTCTACTTCTTCTCCTTCTTCTTCTTCCCCATCTTTTTCTTTTAATTCTTCTTCTTCTTCTTCTTCTTCTACTACTTCTTCAACTTCTTCTTCTTGTTCTTGTTCTTCTTCTTCTTCTTCTTAGTATTCTTCTCCTTCTTCATCATCTCCTTCTTCTTCTTCCCCTTCTTCTTCTCATCTTCTTCTTCTTCTTCTTCTTCTTCTTCTTTTCCCTCTTCTTTTTCTTCTTCTTCTTCTCGATCTTCTTCTACTTCTTCCTCTTCTTCTTCTTCTTCTTCCTCATCTTCTACTTCTTCATCTTCTTCTTCGTCTTCTTCTTCTTCTTCTTTATCTTCTACTTCTTTTACTCCTTCTTCTTCTTCTTCTTCTTCCTTTTCCTATTTTTCTTCCTCCTCCACTTCTTCCACTTCTTCTTGTTGTTCTTCTTTTAGTTTTTCTTTATCTTCTTCTTCTTCTTCCTATTCCTCTTCCTCTTCCACTTCTTCTCCTTCTTTTTCTTCTTCTTCTTCTACCTCTTCTTCTTCTTCTTCCTCATCATCTTCTTATTCTTATTTTTCTTCTTCTCTTTCTTCCTCTTCTTCTTCCTATTCTTCTTCTTCCTCTTCTTTTTTTCTTCTTCTTCTTCTTTGTCTTCTTCTTCTTCTTCTTCTTCTTCTCCTTGTTCTTCTCCTTCTTCTTCTCCTTCTTCTTCTTCTTCTTCTTCTTCTTTTCCTTCTTCTTCTTCTTTCACTTCTTCCTCTTCTTCTTCTTCGTCTTCCTCTTCTTCTTCTTCTTCTTCTTCTTTTATTTCTTTTTCTTCTTCTTCTTCTTCTTCTTCGTCTTCTTCTTCTTCTTCTTCTACTGCTTCTTCTTCTTTTTCTTCTTCTACTTCTTCTTTTGCTCCTTCTTCTTCTTCTTCTTTTTCTTCTTCTTCTTCGTCTAGTTCTTCTTCCACTGCTTCTTCTTCCTCTTCTTCTTCTTCATACTTTTCCTCTTCTTCCTCCTCCTACTCGACTTCTTCCACTTCTTCTTCTTGTTCTTCTCTTAGTTTTTCTTTATCTTCTTCTTCTTCTTCC
>JAIUJO010002458.1:0-2500 GCA_023846275.1 Vanilla planifolia
AGAAGAAGAGACAGTGATGAAGATGATGATGAAGAAGAAGAAGAAGGACAATGGAGAAAAAGGAGAGGAATAAGAACTAGAAGAACAACAAGAAGAAGAAAGAGAAGAAGAAAATGTAGAAGAAGAAGAAGATGGTGAAGAAGAAATTAAAGTAGTAGTAGAAGAAGAAGTAGAGGAAGAAGTGGAAGAGGAAGTAGTAGAAGAAGAAGATCAAGAAGAAGAAGAAGAAGATGAAGATGAAAAAGAAGAAGAAGGGGAGAAAGAATAATAAGAAGAAGAAAGAGAAGAAGAAGTAGAAGAAGAAAGAAGAAGAAGAAGAAGAAAAAGAAAAGAAGAAAAGAAAGAAGAAGAAGAAGAAGAAGAAGAAGAAAAAGAAGAAAGGGAAGAAAAAGGTGATTAATAACAAGAAGAGGAAGAAGGAGAAGGACAAGTAGAAGAAGGGGAAGAGGAAAAAGGAGAAGAAGATGAAGGAGAAGAAGAAGAAGAAGAAGAAGAAGACGACGAAAAAGAAGAAGCAAAAGGCAAAAAGAAAAAAACAAGGAGCAATACAAGAAGGAGAAGAAGAAGAAGCAAAGATGACCAAGTAGAAGATGAAGAAGGAGAAGAAGAAGGAGGAGGAGGAGAAGAAGAAGGAGAAGAAAAAGAAGAATAGGAAGTAGTAGTAGATGAATAAGAGGAAGAAGAAGAAATTGAGGAAGAAGAAGATGATGATGATGATGATGAAGATGAAGAAAATCAAGAAGTAGTAGTAGTAGTAGTAGTAGAAGAAGAAGAAGAAGAAGACAAACAAGACGAAGAAGGCAAACAAGACGAAGAAGAACAAAAGAAGAAGGAGAAGAAGAAGGAGAAGAATGATGAGAAGAAGTAGGAGAAGAAGAAGAAGAAGAAGGGGAAGAAGAAGAAGTTGTTAAAGAAGTAGAAGCAGAAGAGGAAGAAGAAGGAGAAGGAGAAGGAGAGGAAGAAGAAGCAGAAGAAAAAAAACAAAAGGTTGAAGAAGAAGAAGTAGTAGAAGAGGAAGAGGAAGAAGATGATTAAGAAGAAGAGGAAGAAGAAGAAGAAGAGGAGGAAGAAGAGTAATAAGGGAAGAAGAAGAAGAAGAAGAAGAAGAAGAAGATAAGGAAGAAGAAAAAGAAGAAGGCGAAGAAGAAGAAGAAGAAGAAGAAAAAAAGAAGAAGAATTAGAAGAAGATAAAGAAGTAGAAGATGAAGATGAAGAGGATAAAGAGGAAGAAGAAGCAAAAGAAGAATAAGAAGAAGAAGAATAGAAGAAGAAGAAGAAGAAGAAGAAGGGGGAGAGGAAGACGAAAAGTAGAGGAAGAAGAAGAAGAAGAAGAAGAAGAAGAAGAAGAAGAAGTAAAAGAGAAGAAAAAGTGGAAGAAGATGAATAGGAGCAAAACGAGAAAGAAGAAGACGTGGAAGAAGAAGAATAGGAACAAAAGAGACAGAAGAAGAAGTGGAAGAAGAATTGATAGAAGAAGAAGTAGAAGAAGAAGGAGATGATGATGATGAAGAAGAAGTAGAAGTAGAAGTTTAAGAAGAAGTAGAAGTAATATAAGAAGAAGAAGAAGAAGAATAGGGAATAGAAAGAAGGGGAAGAGGTAGAAGAGGATGAAGAAGAGGAAGAAAAAGAAGAAAAGAAGAAGAAGAAGATAAAGAATAAGAACAAGAAGTAGGAGAATAAGACGAAGAACAAGAAGTAGAAAGAGAAGAAGAAGAAAGAGAGAAGAAGAAGAAGAAGAAGAAGAAGAAGAAGAAAATGAAGTAGGACAAGAAGAAGATGGAGAAGAATAAAGACAAGAAGTAGAAGGGGAAGTAGAGGAAGAGGTAGAAGAAGTAGGAGAATATGATGAACAAGAAGAAGAAGAAAAAGAAGAACAGAAGGAGGAGGAGAAGAAGAAGAAGAAGAATAGAAAGGGAAAGCAGAAAAGAAGAAGAAGAAGAAGAAGAAAGAGGAGGAGGAGGAGGAGGAGGAGGAGGAGGAGGGAGGAGGAGGAGAAGGAAGAGGAGGAGATGTAAAAGAAGAAGAAGAAGAAGAAGAAGAAGAAAAAGAAGAAAGAAAGAAGAAGGAGAAGAAGATGAAGAAGGAGAAGAAGAAAAAGAAGAAGAGAAGAAGAGAAGAAGAAGAAGAAGAAGAAGATGATGAAGATGAAGAAGAAGATAAAAAAGGAGAAGGAGAAGAAGAAGAAGATAGACAAGAAGAAGAAGAAGAAGAAGATGAAGAAGAAGCATAAGAAGAACAAGAAGAAGATGAAAAAGAGGAAGAAGGAAAGAGGAAGAGGGAGAGGTAGAAGAAGAAGAAGAAGAAGAAGTAGAAGAAGCGAAAGAAGAAGAATAAAAAGAAGAAAAGGGAAGAAGAAGAAGAGGAAGATGAAGTGGTGGAAGAAGAAGTAGAAGGAGTAGAAAAAGATGTTGAAGAAGCAGAAGAAGAAGAAGAAGAAGAAGAAGAAGAAGAGGAAGAAGAAGAAGAGGAGGAAGAAAAGGAAGGTGAAGAAGAAGAAGAA
>JAIUJO010002458.1:5000-7500 GCA_023846275.1 Vanilla planifolia
AGTAGAAGAAAAACAAGAAGTAGTGGAAGAAGGAGCGGAAGTTGAGGAGGAGGAGGAGGAGGAAGAAGAAGAAGAATAAGAAGAAGAAGATAAGGAAGAAGTAGAAGAAGAAAAAGAAGAAGAAGTACAAGAAGAAGAATAGGAAAAAGAAAAAGAGGATGTAGAAGTACAAGAAGAAGAAGTACAAGAAGAAAAAGAAGAAGAAGAAGAAGAAGATGAAGGAGTGGAAGAGGAAAAGAAGAAGAAGAGTAGCAAAAAGGAAGAAAAGGAGGAGGAAGAAGAAGAAGAACAATTGCTAGAGGAAGAAGAAGAAGAAGAAGTGCAAGATGATGAAGAAGAAGAAGAAGAACAGGAGGAGGAGGATGAAGAAGAAGTAGAAGGAAGAGAAGAACAAGCAGAAGAAGAAAATGAAGAAGAAGTAGTAGAAGTACAAAAACAACAAGAAAAAGAAGAAATAGAAAAATAAGAAGAAGAAGAAGAAGAAGAAGTAGTAAAAGAAGAAGTAGAAGAAGAAGAAGAAGTAGAAGAAGTAGAAGAAGAAAAGAAGAAGAAGAAGAAGAAGAAGAAGAGGAAGAAGAAGAAAAAAAAGGAGTAGAAGAGGAAGAAGAAGAAGAGTAAGAAGAAGAATAGTAGTAAGAAAAAGGAGGAAAAAGAAGAGGTAGTAGAAGAAGAAGAAAAAGAAGAAGAAGAAGAAGAACAAGAGGATGAGGAAGAAGAATAAGGAGGAGAAGAAGTCAAAGAAGGAGAAGGTGAAGAAGAATAAGAAGAAGAAGAAGAAGAACGAGTAGAAGAAAAAGAAGAAAAAGAGGGAGAAGGAGAGGAAGTAGAGGAGGAGCAGGAGGAGGAAGAAGAAGATGATGATGAAGGAGAAGAAGAAGAGGAAGAAAGAGAAGATGATGAAGAAGAAGAAGAAGAACTTGTAGAAGTAAAAGAAGAAGAAGAGGAAGACGAAGAGGAAGAAGAAGAAGAAGAATGGGAAGAAGAAGAAAGAGAAGAAGCAGTAGTAGTAGAAGAAGAAGAAGAAGGAATAGGAGAAGAAGAAGGAGAAGGAGAAGGAGAAGAAGAAAGAGAAGAAGACGAAGAAGAAGAAGCGAAAGAATTGGTGGAGGAGGACGAAGAAGAAGAAGAACAAGAAGAAGAAGAGGAGGAATGAGAAGAAGAAAATGGAGATGAAGAAGTAGAAGAAGAAGAAGAAGAAGAAGAAGAAGAAGAATAACAAAATAAGGAAGAAGATGAAGAGGAAGAAGAGGATAAAGGAGAACAGGAAGAAGAATAGGAAGAAGAAGAAGGAGAAGAAGGAAAAAAAGAAGAAGACAAAGAAGAAGAAAAGGAAGAGGAGGAAGAAGTAGAAGAAGAAAAAGAAGTAGATGAAGGGGATTAAGAAGAAGAAGAAGAAGAAGAAGAGGAAGTAGAAATAGAAATAGTAGAAGGACAATAAGAAGAAAAAGAAGAAAAAGAAGAATAAGATGAAGTAGAACTAAAAGAAGAAGGAAAAGAAGAAGATGAAGAAGAAGAAGAAGAAGAAGGAGTTGAAGAAGAGGAAGTAAAAGAAGAAGAAGAAGCAAAAGAAGAAGAAGAAGAAGAATAAGAAGAAGAAGTAGAACGAAAGGAAGAAAAAGAGGAGGAGGAAGAAGAAGGGGAAGAAGAAGAAGAGCAAGAAGATGAAGAAGAAGAAGAGAAGAAGAAGGAAAAGAAGAAGAAGAATAAGAATATGAAGAAGAAGAATAAGGAGAAGAGGAAGAAGAAGAAGAATAAGAAGAAGAAGAAGATGAAGTAAAAGAAGTAGCTTAATAAGAATAAGAAGAAGAAGAAGAATTTGTGCAAAAAGTAGTAGTAGTATTGGAAGAAGAAAAATAAGAAGAAAAAGAAGAAGAAGAAGAAGAAGAAAAAGAAGAACAAGAAGAAGAATAAGAATAAAAAGAAGGAGAGGAAGAAGTACAGAAAAGAAGAAAAAGAAGAAGTAGAAGAAGAAGAAGTGCAAAAAGGAATAATAAGAAGAAGAGGAGGAGGAGGAGGAAGAAGATGAAGAAGAAGAAGATAAAGAAGTTGGAAAAGAAAAAAACAACAAGAAGAAGAAGTAGTAAGAAGAAGAATAAGAAGAAGAAAAAGAAAGAGGAAGAAGAAGAAGAAGTAGAAGTAGAAGAAGAAAAAGAAGAAGAAGAAGAAGAGGAAGAAGAAGAAAAAGAAGCAGAAGAAAATGAGGAAGAAGAAGAAGAAGATGGAGTGGAAGAGGAAGAAGAAGAAGGAAGAAGAAGAAGAGCAGTACAAAGGAAGAAAAAGAAGAGGATAGCAGAAGAAGAATAGAAGGGAGGAGAAGAAGAAGAAGGACAAGAGAGGAAGAAGGAGAAGATGAAGAATAAGAAGAAGACGAGAAGAAGAAGAAGAACGAGTAGAAGAAAAGAAAAAGAAGAGGAAGAAAAAGAAGAAGAAGTGGATGAGCAGGAGGAGAAGGAAGAAGAAGAAGAAGCAAAAGAAGAAGAAGAAGAAGGAGAAGAGGAAG
>JAIUJO010002458.1:20000-61994 GCA_023846275.1 Vanilla planifolia
AAGAAGTAGAGGAAGAAGATGAAGAAGAAGTTGAAGATGAGGAAGAAGAAGAAGAAAGAGAAGATGTAAAAAGTGAAGCAGAAGAAGAAGAGAAAGATTAAGAATAAGAAGATTAAGAAAAAGAAGAAGAATAATAAGAATAGGAATTGGAAGAAGACGACGAAGTAGAAGAAAAAAACAATGAGAAGAAGATGTAGAAGAAGAAGAAGAAGTAGAAGAAGAATAAGAAGAGTAAGAGGAAGCAAAGGAGGAAGTGGAAGAAGAAGGAGAAGAAGATGAAGTAGAAGAAGAACAAAAAGAAGAAGTAGAGGAAGAGGAAGAAGAGGAAGTAGAAGAAGAAGAAGAAGAATAACAACAACAATAATAATAACAATAATAATAATAATAATAATAATTATAATAACAAGTGGAGTAGGAAGATGAAGAAGAAGAAGAACAAGAAAAGGAAGAAGAATCAAAAGAAGAAGAAATGAAAGAAGAAGAAGAAGAAGAAGAGAAGAAGAAGAAGAATAAGAAGAAGAACAAGAAGTAGAAGAGGAATAATAATAATAATAAGAAGAAGAAGAGGAAGAAGAAGTAGGAAAGGGAGTAGAAGGTGACCAAGAAGAATGAGAAGAAGACGAAGAAGAAGAAGAAGAAGATGAAGGAAAACAACGACAACAACAAGAAAAACAAGAATTAGAAGAAGAAGAAGTAGAAGAAGAAGAAGCCGAAGAAGAAGAAGAGGAGGAAGAGGAAGAAGAAGCAGAAGAAGATGAACAAGTAGAAGAAGAGGTTGAAGAAGAAGATGAACGAGAAGAGGATGAAGAACAAGAAGAAAAAGAAAAGAGAAAAAAGAAGAAGAAGAAGAAGAAGAAGAAGAAGAGGCATTAGCCTAACCTTGCTCTACTCTACTCTACTCTAATCTACTCTACTCTACTCTACTCTACTCCACTCTACCCTACTCTACATTACACTACTCTACTATAGCCTAGCTTAACCTAACTTAACTCATGTTTACTTTACTCTTCTCTACTCCACTCTAATCTACTATATTCTTTTTTACTCAACTATAACTTAGCGAAGCCTAACCTAGCCTAACACTTCTCTACTCTACTATACTCTACTCTACTAAACTCTATTGTACTATACTCTTGCTTAACCTAGCCTAGCTTAGCTTGGCCTAACCTAGCTTTACTATACTCTGCTCTACTCTACTCTATTATACTCTACTCTACTAAGATAGTTTAGCCTACCCTAGCCAAGCCTAACCTAGTTGTACTCTACTTTGCTCTACTCTACTTTACTTTACTCTACTCATGCCTAGCCTAGCCTATCCTAACCTTGCTCTTCTCTTCTTTATTCTGCTCTACTCTACTCTACTCCAATCTACACTTCTCTACACTAACTTTCTCTAGCTCAACATAGCCTAACCTAGCTCTACTCTACTCTACTCTATTATATTCTTCCTAGCCTTGCATTACCTAACCAAACTCAACTTTGCTTTATTATGCTCTACTCTACTCTTCTCTACTCTGCTCTACTCTACTCTATTCTACTCTACTCTAATCTAATCTACATTGCTTTATTATACTCTATCCTAGCTTTGCCCAACCTAGCTCTACTATACTCTTGTCTACTTTGCTCTATGTTAGTCCACTATAGCCTATCTTAGCCAAGGCAAGCCTACCCTATCCTAGCTTGGCCTAACCTACCTCTACTCTATTTTATGTTGCACTACTTTACTCTACTATACTCTAACTTTGCTTAGCCTATCCTAACCTAGCTCTACTCTACTCTACCCCACCCTACTCTACTCTACACTAGCCTGGCCTAGCCTAACCAAGCCTAACTTAGACCTACTCTTCTTTCCTCCACTTTGCTTTACTTTGCTCTTCTCTGCTCTGCTCTACTTAGCTCTACTTAACTTTGTTCTACTCTACCTTTTTCTACTCTACTCTACTCTGCTCTACTCTACTCTATCCTACTTTACCATAACCTAGCCTAACCTAACCTAGCTCTTATATACTCTACTATACTTTAATCTGTCTAGCTTAACCCAGCCCAGCTTAGCCTAGCCCAACCTAGCTTTGATTAACCTAACTCTACTCTACTCTACTCTACTCTACTATATATTATACTCTATTATATTGTACTCTACTCTCCTCTATTACACTATACTATATTGTACTCTACTCTACTCTAACAAAACCTAGCCTAACTTAGCTTAACCTAGCTCAGCCTAACCTAGTTGTACTTTATTCTACTCTTTTCTACTCTACTATATTCTGCATTATTCTATTCTACTCTACTTTGCTCTATTCTAATTTGCTCTTTTATGCTTTATTCTGCTCTACTCTACTTTGCTCTTCTCTGCTCTCTTCTACTCTAACCTAGCCTACTATCCTAGCCTACTTAGCCCTACTCTACTCAAGCCTTGCCTAGCCAAACCTAGCCTAACCTAGCTCTACTCTATTCTACTCTACTCTACTCTACTATACTCTTCTCTACTTTATTCTACTCTACTCTACTCTACTCTTACCTAGCCTATCTAGTCAAACTTAATCTCGCTTTACTCTACTCTACTCTATAGTGTCCTAGCCTAGCCTAGCCAAGGTTAATCTAGCTCTTCTCTACTCTACTCTACTCTGCTCTACTCTACTTTACTCTATTCTACTCTATATTAGTCTACTTTAGCTTAGCTTAGCTTAACCTATCTAGCTTAGCCTAACTTAGCTCTACTTTGCTTTACTCTGCTCTGCTCTGGACTGCTTTACTCTTCTCAAGTTTACTCCACTTTACTCTACTCTAGCCTTGCCATGCCATATCTAGCTTAACCTACCCTAGCTTAGCCTAACTTAGTTCTTCTCAAATCTACTATGCTCTACTCTACTTTTTACTGCTCCACCCTATTCTCCCCTACTCTGCTCTTCTTTGCTTTGCTCTTCTCTGCATTGTTCAACTCTACTCTATTATACTCCAGGCTAACCTAACCTAGCTCTACTCTACTCTACTTTACTTTAGGCTAGCTTAGCCTAGCCCAGTGAAACTTAGCCTAACATAGCCTCGCCTAGCCTTCTCTAACCTAGTTCTACTCTAATCTACTCTACTCTACTCTAACTTAGCCTTCCTAACTCTACTTTTTGTATAGTATAGCCTAGCTTAACCTAGCTCTACTCAACTATACACTAGTCAACTCTACTTCACTATACTCTACTATACTCTACTTTAATCTACTCTATTATACTCTAACCTAGACAAGCCAAGCCTAACCAAACTTTCCTCTACTCTAATCTTCTCTAACCTAGCTTAGCCTAGCCTAGTGTAATCTAACTTTATTATACTCTATTCTACTCTAGTCTACTCTACTCTACTCTACACTTCTCTACTCTGATATGCTTTACTCTCTTCCTCTCTACTTTTCTCTACTATACTCTGCTCTACTCTATCCTTTTAAGCTTTGCTCTATTCTACTCTTCTCCACTCTACTCTACTTTAACCCTACCTGGCCTAATTGAGCTCTATTCTACTCTACTCTACTCTTGCCTAGCCTAGCCTAGCTTATCCTAGCCTAGCCTAGTCTAACTTAGCTCTATTCTACTCTACTCCATTTAACTTAGACTAGCGTAGCCTACCCTACATAGCTCTATTTTACTCCAATCTACTCTAGCCTAGCCTTGCTTAGCCTAGGCTATCCTTGACTAACCTAGCTCAACTCTACACTGCTTTGCTCAACTCTACTTTACTTTGCTCTGCTTTGCTTTGCTCTACTTTGCTCTATCCTATTCTACTCTACTCTACCCTTCTTTACTTTACCATACCCTATTGAAAACTAGCCTAGCCTAGTTTAACTTAACCTAATCTAACCTCACTTAGCCCATTTGAGCCTTACTCTAGTCTACTTTATTTTATCCTACTCTAGCCTTGCTAAGCATAACATAGCCTTAAGAAACTCCACTCTACTCTACTCTATTATGCTCTATCCTCGTGTAACCTCGTTTAGCTTAGTCTTGCCTAACCTAACCTAACCTAACCTCACCTAGCCTAGATAAGCCTTATTCTACTCTAGCCTAACTTAGCTATATGCAACTCTACTCTACTCTAGCCTAACATAACCTATCTTAACCTGGCCTATCCTAACCAACATAGCCTAGCCCAATCTTATTACACTCTACTATACCCTACTCTACTCTTCTCTAGCCTAGCCTAGCCTTGTGTAGCCTAATCTTGCCTAGTCTAGTGTACCCTTGCTCTACTCTGCTTTACTATACTATACTCTACTATATTTTACTCTACTCTAGCCTAGCTAATCCTAACTTAGCTCTATGCTACTCCACTCTACTCTATTCTACTCTAGCCTAACCTTGCCTTGCCTAGTCTAGCCTAACTTAACCTAGCCTAGCCTACCTAACTATACTCTACTCTACCCTACTCTAGTCTAGTCTACTCTAGCTTGGCTTAGCCTTGCCTTACTCTACTTTATTTTATTTTACTCTAGCCTAATTAAGCCTAACATAGGTCTCTCCTACTTTACTCTACCCTATGCTACTCTAACCTAGCCTAGCCTAACATATCCTAACCTAACCTATACTTACCTAACTTAGCCTAGCCTTACTCCACTCTACTCTACTATATTTATTCTACTCTAGTCTATCTCAGCCTAACATAGCTTTATACCACACTACTCTTCCTTACTCTACTCTAGCCTAACTTAGCCTAACCATACCCAAGCTTACTATACTCTACTACATTCTACTCTACATTACTCTACATTACTCTACTCTAGCTTTGCCTAACCTAGCTTAATCTAGCCTATCCTTACCTAGCTAAGCCTAGTCTAACTTAGCTTAACATATCCTGACCAAACCTCCCTAGCCTTGCCTAGCCTTACCCTACTCTATTCCATTCTACCTTACTCTATTTTACTATACTCAAGCCTAACTAAGCCTATCCTAGCTCTATGGTACTCTACTCTACCTTAGCAAAACCTAGCCTAGCCTAACCTAGCCATACTATACTCTACTTTACCCAAATCTATTCTACTCTACTCTAACCTAACCTAATATCACCTAGGCTCTACTCTACTCGATTATACATTATTCAACTCTACTCTATTTTTATTCTTCTCAAGCCTTGCCAAGCCTAACTTAGATCTATGCTACTTTACTCTACTCTACTCTAGCCTAGCATAACCTGCCTAGCCTAACTTAGCCTAGCCTAGCCTAGCCATACTATACTTTAACTTACTCTACTTTATTTTACTTTGGACTAGCCTAACCTAGCATAACTTAGCCTAACCCTAGCCTAACCTCACAGAGGCTCTGCTCAACTTTGCTCTATTTTGCTCTGCTCTACTCTACTATGCTCTGCTCTATGGAGGTCCACTCTGCTCAACTCTATTTTATTCTACTTTGCTCTGCTCTTCTCTACTGTACTCTACTCTGTTATGTTCTACTCAACTCTACTCTACTCTACTACACTCAAATCTACTATACTCTACTCTACCTTACCATATATTAATCTAACCAAGCTTGCACTACCCAAGCCAAGGCTAGGCAAGCCTAGCCTAGCCTCACCTAACCTAACCTAGCCTTACCTTACTCTACTCTAGTCCACTCTATTTTATTCTACTCTAACTTATCTAAGCCTAACTTAGCTTTATATTGCTCTACTTTACCATTCTTTATTCTAGTCTAACTTAGCTTAACCTAGCCTAGAATAGCCTTACCCAACCTTACTCTACTCTACTCTATTATACTCTATTCTACTATACTCTTTCTTAGCCTAGCCTAGACTAACCTAGCCTAGCCAAGCTTAGCATTGCTTAACCTAGCCTACCTTAGCCTAGCCTAACCTATCCTAACCTAACGTTGCTTAGCTTAGCCTAACTATAGTCTACTCTACTCTACTCAACTCTACTATACTTTATTCTACTCTAGCCTAGCTAAGCCTAACTTAGCTCTGTGCTCCTCTACTCTACTCTACTCCATACTAGCTTAACTTATCATAGCCTAGCCTAACATAACCTAACCAAGGGTTATGATACTCTACTAAACTCTATTCTACTCTACTCTACCCTACTCAAGCTTAGCCTAAACTAATCTAACCTCACAAAGCCAAGTCTAGCCTTACTCTACTCTACTATACTTTATTTTGTTCAACTCTAGCCTAGTTAAGCTTATCTTAGATCTATGCTACTCTTCTCTACTCTAATCTACGTTAAGCTAACTTAGCCTTGTCCAACCTCGCTTAGTCTAACCTTGCCATAGCCAAACATAGCCCAATCGTACTATGCTCTACTTGACCCTACTATAATCTACTCTACTCTAGCCTAGCCTAGCCTAGGCTTGCCTAACATTGCCTAGCCTAACCTAGCACAGCCTTATTGTACTCTATTTTATTCTAATCTAGCCTAACGAAGCTTAACTTAGCTTTATACTACTAAACTTTACTCTAGCCTATCTTAGCCTAACCTAGCCTAACTTAGCTTTACAATACTCTACTCTACTCAACCCTACTTTACTCTACTCTGCTCTACTCAACCCTACTTTACTCTACTCTGCTCTACTCAACTCTAGCTTAGCTTAGGCTACCATAGCCTTGCTTAACCTATCCTAGCCTAGTTTGGCCTCGTCTATCTTAGACTATGCCAGCCTAACTTATCCTAACCTAACCTTCAAGAACCTATCCTAGCCTTACTTTACTCTTCTCTACTCTACTCTACAATACTCTACTCCACTCTATCTTATTCTAGTCTAGCATAGCTAAGCCTAACTTGCCTTCATGCTACTCTCGTCTACTCCATCCGAACCTAACCTATCTTAGCCTAGCCTAACCTAACCTAGCCAAGCCTAGCCTTGCCTTGCTATACTCTACTTTAACCTACTCTGTTCTACTCAAGTCTTGCATAGCTTAGCCTCACCTCAGCTCTATTCTAGTCTACTCTACTTTGTTGTTCTCTACTCTACTTTATTCTTCTCTGTAATACTTTACTCTTCTCATCTCTACACTACTCTACTCTACTATGCTCTGCTCTGCTCTACTTTGCTCTGCTCAGCTTTATGTTGCTCTACTCTACTCTACTCTAATCTACTCTGCTCTAGCCTAGCCTATCTTAACCTAACTGAGCTTTACTCTAATCTACTATATTATACTAAACTCATCTCAAATCCAACCTTTCCTAGCCTATCTTAACCTAATCTAGCCTAGCCTACCCTAGTTGAACCTAGGTTTACTCTACTCTACTCTTGCCTCACTTAGCCTAACAAAGACTAACTTAGCTCTACTCTAATCTACCTCAACTCTAGCTAGCCTAACTTAGCTCTACTCTGCTTTACTCTACTTTTCTCTACTCTACTCTAATATTTTGACTCTAGTCTGCTCTAGTCTACTCTATTATTCTCTAGCCTAGCCTAGCCTAATCTAACTCTACTCTACTCTACCCTACTCTACTCAACTCTACTCTAGCCTAGCTTCTCTTAGCCTAATTTAGACTTGCTTAACCTAACCTAACATAACTCTACTATACTCTACTTTGCACAACTCTAGACTAAGTTCCCCAACAAGGGACCCAATATGGGGACTTCTTTACTCTATTCTGCTCTACATTGGCCTAACCTATCCTAACTTAGCTCAACTGCACTATAGTTTAGCCATCCTTAGTCTAGCCTACCCTAATCTAGCTCAGCTCTACTTTACTTTGCTTTGCTCTGCTCTACTCTACTCTACTCTACTCTATTCAATTATACTCTACTCTTCTCTACTTTACTCTACTCTACTCTTTTCTACTCTACTCTAACCTAGCCTAACCTAACCTATCTCTATTCTACTCTACTTTAGCATATCCTAGCCTAACCTCATTCTACTCTACTCTTCTCTATTCTCTCCTCTGCTTTCATTAACTATACTCTACATTATTCTACTCTACTCTATTCTACTCTGCTTTGCTCAGCTATACTCAGCTCTACACTATACTACTCTACTCCACTCTACTTTGCTCTACTCTATCCTAGTCTAGCCTTACCATGCTTAACCTAGCACTACTTTACTCCACTCGACTCTTCTCCACTCTACTCTACTCTACTCTACTTTACTTTAGCCTCGCCAAGGAATGCCTGGCCTACCCTAGCCTAGCTTAACCAAGCCTAACATAATCTAGCTCTACTCTAATCTCTTCTATTCTACTCTACTCTATTTTACTCAAACATATCCTAGCTTCTCCTAACCTAACTTATCTCTACTCTACTCTTCTCTACTTTATTTTATTCCACTCTACTCTTCTCTGCTATACTCTAACCAAGCCTAGCCTAACCTTGCCTAACATAGCTCTACTCTACTCTGTTCTTGCCTAGCAAAGCCTAACCTAGCTCTGCTCCAATGTCCTTATCTCTACTTTGCTCTACTATTTTTTGCTTTGCTCTGCTCTGCTTATGCTGCTATCCTCTACTTTTCTCTACTCTTCTCTACTTTTCTCTACTCTTCTTTGCTCTTCTCTACTCTACTCTATTCTACTCTACTCTACTCTAACCTAATTTAGCATAGCCTAGCCTAACCTAACATAAATCTACTCTACTTTGCTTTACTCTACTCTACTCTATTCTAATCTACTATACTAATCTCTAACTTAGCCTAGCCTAGCCCAGAAAAACCTAGCTCTACTCTACCCTACTCTACTCATCTCTTCTATACTCTACTTTAGCCTAGCTTAACCTCACTCTACTCTACTATACTCTACTCTAATAAAACTTAGCCAAGCCTAACCTAGCTATACTCTACTCTACTCTACTCGAGCCTTGCTTAACTTCGCTTTGCTTTGCTCTTCTCTGCTATACTCTTATATACTCTGCTCTACTTTATTCTACTATGCTCTATTCTTCTCTACTCTACTCTACTCAACTCCACTTCAGCCAAGCATAGCATAACCTAACTTAACCTAGCTCCACTCTACACTACTCTACTCTATTATAATCTACTCTACTCTACTCTAACCTCACCTAGCCTAGGCTAACCTAGCTTTACTTTGGTCTGCTCTAGCCTAATCTAACCAAGCCTAGCTCTACCCAACTCTACCTTACTCTACTTTAGTCCAATCTACTCTACTCAAACAAGCCTAACATGGCCTAACCCAACCTAACTCTACTCTACTGTATTATCTTCTACTCTAACCTAGCTCTACTTCACTCTCCTCTAATCTTCTTTGCTCAGCTCTTCTCTATACTATTCTATTCTACTCTACTTCCCCTCTACTCTGCTCTACTCTTCTCTAGTGTGCTCTACTCTACTATACTCTACTCTACTTTTTCCTTGCCTAGCCTAGCCTAACTTAACCTAGCTCTACACTACTCTTCTCTACTCTACTTTACTCTACTCTGCTATACTCTACTCTTCTCTAGCCTAGTCTAACCTAGCTTAGCCCAACCAAGCCAAGTCTAACATAGATCTACTATGTACTCTACTTTGCTTTAATCTTCTCTACTTTACTCTTCTCAGCTTTATTCTACTCTACTCTGCTATACTCTACTCCACTCTACTCTACTTAAGCCTAGCCTATCCTATCTTAGACTAGCCTAGCTAAACCTAGCTCTACTCTACTCTGCTCTTCTCTGCCCTATTCTACTCTACTCTGCACTACACTGTAGCTTAGTCTAATTAGGCTCAACTCTGCTCTACTCTACACTACTCCACTCCACACTAGCTAGCATAGCCTAGCCTATCATAGCTAGCCTAAGTTAGCCTAGCCTAACATAGCTCTACCCTTCTCTAATTTACTCTACTGAGCTCTACTCTACATGGCTCCATTCTACTCTACCCTATCCAATCCTAGCCTAACATAACTCTACTCTTCTCTACCCTATTATACACTACTTTGCTCTTCTCTACTTTGCTCTTCTCTACTTTGCTCTGCTCTACTTAACTCTAATATAATCTAGCCAAGCCAAGCTTTGCCTAACCTAGATTAGCCTAAACTTGCTCTACTTTACTTAGCTCTACTCTACTCTACTATAGCATAAACCTAGCCTAGCCTTACCTAGAATAGCCCAACAAAACCTAGCTCTACTCTTCTCTACTCTACTCTACTCTACCCTACTCTACTCTACTCTAGCCTAACCTACTCCCTACCCTAACCTAGCCTAGCCTATCCTAACCTTGCTCTACTCTACTTTACTCTACCATTCTGCACACTAACTCAGCCTAGCTTACCCTACCCTAACCTAGCTCTACTCTATTTTACTCCACTCTATTCTCTTCTACTTTAGTCTACTCTAAACTAGCCAAGCTTAGCCTAGCTTAACCTAACCTAGCTCTACTCTTGTTTGCTCAGCTCTACTCTACTCTGCTCTATTTTGTTATGCTATAATCTACTCTACTCTTCTCTACTCTTCTCTTCTCTTCTTTGCTCTACTCTACTCTACTCTACTCTATTGTACCCTAGCCTAGCCTAGCCTCACTTAGCTTTGCTCTACTCTGATCTACTCTACTCTACTCTAACCTAGCTTAGCCTAACCTAGTTCTATATACTCTACTCTACTTTGTTTTACTCTAGTCTACTCTACTTTACATTTCTCTACACTTCTTTGCTCTCCTCTACTCTACTATGCTATACTTTAGTCTGCTCTACAGTACACTTCTCTACATTATTCTACCTTACTCTACTCTCCTTTACTATACTCTACTCTACTATTCTCTACTTTACACTACTCTACTCTACTTTATTCCACTCAACTCTATTATACTTTACCATAGACTAGCCTAGCCTAATCTTGCTCTACTCTACTCTGCTCTACTCAACTCGAGCCTAGCCTACTTTAGCCTACCATAGCCTATCCCAACCTTGCATAGCCTAGCCTATTGTAGCCTAACCTAGCTCTACTCTGCTTTGCACTACTCTACTCTTCATTGCTCCACCTTGCATTTCTCTACTCTACTCTATTGCTCTACTCATCTCTGCTCTGCTCTACTATACTCTCTTCTCCTCTCCTCTACTCTACTCCACTCTACTCTACTTTACTCTACTCTACTCTACTATAATCTTCTCTACTCTATTCTACTCTACTCTAGCCTAACCTAGCCTAGCATACCTTAGCCTAACCTTGCCCTACTCTACTATACTCTACTCTGCTCTACTCTACTCTAGCCTAACCTTGCCTAGCCTAGCTTACATCAACCTTGCCTAGCCTAGCCTAACCTAGCTCTACTATACTCTACTGTGCTGCACTCTACTCTACTCCACTATACCCATCTCTACTCTACTCTAACATAGCCTAACCTAGCCTAACCAAGCTCTAATCAACTCTACTCCACTCTAGCCTAGCCTTGCCTTACCTAGCCTTGTCAAGCCTTGTCTTGTCTTGCTAAGCTTAACCTAGCTATGCTATACTTTGCTTTGCTCTATTATGCTATACATTTCTCTACTCTTTTATACTCTACTCTTCTCTGCTCTACTCTACTTTGCTCTACTATACTCTTCTCTATTATGTACTCTAGCCTAGCCTAACTTAGCTCTACTCTACTCCTCTACTCTAGTCCACTCTAGCCTAGCCTAGCATAGCCAATCATAACCTAACCTAGCATAGCTTAACCTGGCCTAACCCAGCTCTACTCTACTCTACTCTACATTACTCAACTCTATTCTACTCTATTCTGCTCTACTCTATTTCTACTCTACTCTATGCCACCCTACTATAGCCTTGCCTAGCTTTGCCAATCATAGCCTAACCTAACCTAATTAAGCTCTATTCTACTCTATTATACTCTACTATAATTTGCTCTACTTTACTCTAATCCACTCTACTCTAGTCTATTATACTCTTCTCTAACTTAGCCTAACCTAACCTAGCCTAACTTATCTCTTCTCTACTTTACTATAACTGAGCCTAGCATAGCCTAGCCTTGCCTAACTTAGCACTACTCTACTTTGCTTTGCTTTGCTCTACTCTACTCTAATCTACTCTGCTTTACTCTAATCTATTTTGCTCTATTTGAGCCTAGCCAAGCCTAACATAGCTCTAATCTACTCTACTCTAGCTTGCTCTAGTCTGCTCTAGCCTAACCTAACTTAACCTTGCCAAGCCTAGCCTATCCTAACATAGCTCTACTCTACATTACTCTAGTATTCTCTTCTACACTTGACTCTACTCTACTTTACTAACTCTACCCTACCCTATCCTAGCCTACCCCAACCAAGCCTAACCTAGCTCTATTCTTCTCTACTCTACTCTAGCATAGTTTAGCCTGCGATTACTTAGACTAACCTTGCTTTGCTCTGCCCTATTTTGCTTTACTCTGCTCTGTTTTACTCTACTCTACTATACTTTGCTCTACATTACTCTAATCTAATCCAACTACCTAACCTAGCCACCCTAGCTTAGTGAGCATAACTTAGCTTTACTCTACTCTATTATAGTCTATTCTACTTTACAAGGCTCTACTCTACTCTACAATAATCTACTCTACTCTACTCTACTCTACTCTATTCAACTCTAAACTAGCATAGCCTACGTTAACTTTGCTCTATACTACTCTACTATATATTTGCTTTGCCTAGCCTACCCTAGGTTTGTCAAGGCTAGCCTAACCTAGCTCTTCTCTACTCTACTATGCTATGCTCTTCTCTATTTTTCTTTACTTTGCCCTGCTCTACTCTTCTTTGCTCCACTTTGCCCTTCTCTACTCCGCACTACTCTCTCTAGCTTAGCCTAGAATAGCCTAGCCTTGCCAAGCCTAACCTTACCTAACCTAACTTAGCTCTACTCCACTTTACTATACTCTATTCTACTCTACTCTACTCTACTCTAGTTTATTATACTCTTCTCTACTTTACTTTACCCTACTCTACTCTACTCCAAGCAAGCCTAGCTAGCCAAGCCCAACTTTGTTCTAATCTACACTACTCTAACCTACATTAACCTAGCTCTACTCTACTCTACTCTACTCTGCTCTTCTCCATTTTGCTTAACTGTACTCTTCTTTGCTCTAATGTACAAGAACCTAATCTAGCCTAACCTAGCTTTACCCTAATCTACTTTACTCTACTCAAGTTTAGCCTTCCCTAACCTAGCCTAGCCTAGCTCTATTATGCTTTACTCTACTCTACTCTACTCTAGTCTAATCAACTCTATTGTACTCTTCTCTACTCGAGCTTAGCCATGCCTACCCTAGCCTAGCCTAACCTAACTTAGCTCTACTCTACTCTACTATACTTTACTCTACTCAAGCCAACTTACTCTACTCTACTCTAATATAGCCTTGCTTAACTTAGCTCTACTCTACTCTACACTACTCTAGGCATGGCCTAGGATACCCTAGCCTAGCCTCACCTTGCTTTTCCTAGCCTAACCTACCTCTACTCTACTCTATTCTACTCTACTCTAATCTACTCTAGCCTAGTTTAGCCTAAGTTAACCTAAACTAACCTGGCACTACTCTACTCTACTCTACTCTAGCCAAGCTTAGCCTCGTCTTTGTTAGCCTAGCCTATCCTAACCTAACATAGCTCCATTCTACTAAGCTATACTTCATTCTAGTCTACTAGAATATACTTTAATCTACTCTACTCTACTCTAACATATCCTTGCCTCGCCTAACCTAACCTAGCTCTACTCTACTTTGCTCAGCTATACTTTATTCTACTCTACTCTAGTGTAACCAAGTCTAGCCTAGCTTAACCTTACTATGTTATGCTCTGCTACGCTCTTCTCTACTTTGCTTTGCTATGCTCTACTCTGCTCTACTCCACTCTGCTTTGCCTCACTCTACTATATTATGTTCTACTATACTCTAGCCTAGTCTAGCCTAACCTAGCTCTATTCTATTCTATTCTACTCTACTATTATCTACTCTACTCTACTCTTACCTAGCTTATCCTAGCATAGCCTAATCGAGCTTTTCTCTACTCTACTATGCTCTCCTCTACTCTACTGTACTTTTATCTACTTTTCTCTACTTTACTCTACTCTCCTCTTCTTTATTATGCTCTTCTCTACTCTATTCTATTCTACTTTGCTCTATTCTACTTTGCTTAGTTCTGCTCTTTTCTACTCTACTCTACATTGCTCTGCTCTACTCTAATATGATTTGCTCTTCTCTACTCTACCCTACCCTACCCTATTATGCTCTTCTTGGCTTTGCTCTATTTTCCTCTCCTCTCCTCAATTCTCCTCCCCTCTCCTGTCCTCTCCTCTCCTCCTCTCACATCTCTACTCCTCTTCTCTACTCTACCCTACTTTACATAGCTCTACTCCACTCTACCTTACTCTACTCTACTCTACTCTACTATACTCTATTATACTCTATTATACTCTGCTCTACTTTATTCTACTCATCTCTACTCTACACTACACTACTCTAGCATAACCAAGCCTAGTCTTATTGAATCTAGCACTACTCTACTCTACTCTACTATACTCTACTCTAATCTACTTTAGATAGGCTAGCCTAACCTAACTGAGCTCTACTCAACTCTACTCCATTTTACTCTACTCTAGCTTAGCTTACTTAGCATAGAATAACCTAGCTCTACTATGTTTTACTCTACTCTCCCTACACCACTCTACTCTACACTGCTCTGCTCTACCTTTCTAAGCTCTATATTACTATGCTTTCCTCTTCTACTTTACTCTACTCTTCTTTGCTTTACTTTGCTCTACTATGCTCTACTCTCCTCCTCTTTACTCTACTTTACTTGCTTCTGCTCTTCTCTACTCTACTCTACTATACTCTACTACACTCTACTAACCTCAACTCTAATCTACTCTACTCTACTTTACTCCAACCTAGCCAATTTTAGCTCTACTCTACTCTACTCTAGCCTACCATAGCCTACACTAGCCTACCTTAACCTAGCCTAACCTGGCCTAGCCTAACTTTAACTTAGTTCAACTCTACTATACTTTACTCTACAATTCTCTTCACCACTCTACTATACTCTTACCTAGCTTAGCCTTGCCTACAAAGCATTACTCTTCTCTACTCTAGCCAAGCCTTACTTAGTCTAGCTTAATATAGCCTAGCTTCTCGTAACCTAGCTCTACTTTCTTTAGTTAAACTATGCTTAGCTCTACTCTGCTCTACTGTTCTCTTCTCCACTTTATTATACTCTACTCTGCTCTATACTCTAACCTAGCCTTGCTTAGCCTTGGCTAACCTAGCTTTGCTTTACTCTACTCTACTCTAGCCTAGCCTACCAATCCTAGCTTAGCCAAACCAAGCCTAGCTTAACCTAGCCAAACCTAGCTCTACTCTACTCTACTCTAGCCTAGCCTAGCATAACCAAACTTAGCATTACCAAGCCTAGCCTAAACTTGCTCTACTCTGCTCTGCGATTGTCTACTCTACTCTACTCTACTCCACTCTACATAGCTTTGCTCTACTTTATTCTACTCTACTTTGCTCTACTCTATTTCAACTTGCACTATTCTACTCTGCTCTCCTCTACTCTCCTCTACTCTACCAAACTCTTATCTACTCTACTCTAACCTAACCAAGCCTAACAAAGCTTAACCACACTCTACTCTACTTTAGCCTAGCCTACCCCAACCAAGTTCTTCTCTACACCACACTTCTCTACTCCATTTTGCTCTGCTATACTCTGCTTTGCTCTATTATACTCTACTTTTCTCATCTCTACTCTAGTCTATTATACTCTACTATCCTCTAGTGTTGCTTAGCCTAGCCTAACCTAACTTAGCTCTACTCTACTCTACTCTAACCTAGCCTTACCAAACCTAGCCTAGCCTAACCTAGCTCTACAATACTCTACCTTACTCTACTATACAATACTCTACTCTTCTCGACTCTACTCTACTCTACTCTATTCTAGTCTTCTCTAGTCCACGCTACTCTACTCTGCTCTACTCTAACCAAGACTAGCCCAGCCTAGCCTAGTATAGCTTAGCCTAACCAAGCCATACTATGCTTTCCTCTACTCTTCTCTACTCTACTTTGCTCTAATCTAATTTTCTCTATAGTACTCTACTCTACTCTACTCTACTCTTCTCTACTCTTCTCTACTCTACTTTGCTCAGTTTTACTTTACTCTACTCTACTCAATCCTAGTCTAACCTAGCCTAAACTTTCCTAACTTAATCGAGCTCTACTCTACACAAATCTCATCTATGCTACTCTACTCTACTCTAGCTTATTTAGCCTAGCCTACCCTAGCCTAGCTTATCCTAACTTAACTCTGCTCTGCCCTAATCTACTCTGCTACACACTATTATTTTATATTCTACTATACACTACTCTACTCTACTCTACTCTAACCTCCCCTTACCAAGCCTAGCCTAGCTTTACACTTCTCTACTCTACTCTTGCCTACCCTAGCCTAACTTAGCCTTGTCTAGCATAAACTGGCTCTACTCTCCTCGACTCTATTCTATTCTGCTCTACACTACTCTACTCTACTCTTCTCTATTTTGTTGCATTCTAGCCTAGCATAGCTTAACCTAACTCTAGTCTAGTCTAGTCTACTCTAGCCAGGCTTGTTTCTACTAACCTAAACTAACCTAACCTAGCTTTACTCTACTCTACTCTACTATACTCAACTCTACTCTACACTACTCTACTCTAACCCAGCTTAATCTAGCTTAAACTAGCTCTGCTTTACTCTACTCTACTATACTCTAATCTATTCTATTCTACCCTATTCTACTCTAATCTAACCTAGCCAAGCATAACCAAGCCTAAACTAGCCTAACCTTGGTCTACTTTACTTTGCTCTACTCTACTCTGCTCTACTCTAATTTTCTCTACTTTGTTGCACTCTACTCTGCTCTACACTTCTCTTATTTGCTCTACTCTGCTCTATTTTGCTTGCTCTATTCTTCTCTACTCTACTTTACATTACTCTGCACTACTCTACTTTCTTTGCTTTACAATACTCCACTCAATTCACATCTACCCTAGCCTAGTCGAGCATAGCCAAGCCTAGCTTAGCTAACCTAGCTCTACTCTACTCTGCTATATTCTACTTTAATTTTCTCCGCTCTTCTATGCTATATTCTACTTTACTCTATACTACTCTGCTCTGCTTTTCTATACTCGACTCTATTGTGCTTTGCTTTGCTCTACTCTACTTTAATTTTGTCTACTCTAGTCTATTGTAGCCTAGTTTAGCTTAGCATAGCTTAACCTTGCTCTACTCTACTTTACTTTACTTTACTCTACTCTACTATAGTCTAGCCAAGCCTATCCTAGCCTAGCCTTCCCTATCCTAGTCTAACCTAGCTCTACTCCTCTTTACTCTACTTTACTCTACTCTAATATACTCAACACTACTCTACCGTACTCTAACTTTGCTTAGCCTAGCCTAACTTAACCTAGCTCTACTCTACTTTACTCTATTATACTCTATTCTACTCTACTCTAACTAAGTCGAGCCTAGCATAGCCTAGATATGCTCTTCACTGCTTTGCTTTGCTCTGCTCTGCTCTGCTACTCTCTTTTTTGCTCTGCTCTACTTTACTATATTCTACTTTACTCTACTCTATTCTAGTCTACTCTACTCTAGCCTAACCAAGCCTAGCTTACCTAATCTAGCTCTACTCTACTCCACTCTACCATACTCGACTCTATTCTAGTCTAGCCTAGCCAACCCTAACAAAGCTCTACACAACTCTACTCTATTCTACTCCACTCAAGCCTAGCCTAGCTTAAAATGACTTAGCTTCTTTGCTTTACTCTAGTCTGGTCTACTCAGCTCTACTCTACACTACTTTTCTTTTCTCTACTCGACTCTACATTACTTTACTCAATTCTTTTACTTTGCTCTACTCTTCTTTGCTTTGCTCTACTCTACTCTCCTCTTCTCTCCCCTACCCTACACTACTCTACTTTGCTCTACTCTACTCTACTCTAATCTACTATACTTTACTATACTCCACTTTACTCAACTCTACTATACTATACTCTACTCTAGCCTAGCCTAGCCAAACCTAGCTCTACTCTACTATACTCTACTATACTCTACCCTACTCTATCCTACCTTAGCCAACCCTTGCCAACCAAAGCCTAACCTAGCCTCAGTAAGCTCTACTCTACTATACTCTACACTACTCTATTATACTCTACACTACTCTACTATAGCTTAGCTTTGCCTAGCCTAACCTAGCTTTGATATGCTTTGCTCTGCTTTACTATGCTCTGCTCCACTTTACTCTACCCAACTTTTCCCTACTTTGTTTTACTTTGCTCTACTCTACAAGTTTGCTTTACTCTACTCTGCTCTGTACTATAGCTTATCTTACTTAGCCTTGCCTAAGCTAGCCCCACTCTACTCTACTCTACTCTACATTACTCTACTTTATCTGGCTTAGCCTAGCCTATCATAGCATAATCAAGCTTAGCCTTGTCTAATTTAGCCTAGCCTAACCTAGCTCTCATCTACTCCACTCTACTCTACTTTGCTCTACTCTATTCGACTCAAATTTGCTCTACTCTTACCTAGCCTAACCTAGACTAGCCTATGCTAACTTAACTCTACTCCATGCTGCTTTTCTCTACTCTACTCTGCTCTACACTACTCTGCTCTACTTTACTCTATTCTACTCTACTATACTAAACTCTACTCTACTCTATTCTACTCTACACTTCTCTAGCCTAGCCTAGCCTAACTTAGCCTAACCTAGCTCGACTCTCCTTTACTCTACCCTGCTCTTCTTTGCTCTGCTATATTATGCTCTACTATGCTCTACTCTTATCTGCTTTGCTCTACTTAACTCTACTCTAGTCTACTCTACTATACTCTAGCCTATGCTAGCCCAACCTAGCTCTACTACACTCCACTTTACTCAACTCTACTCTACTGTACTCTACTCTACTCTACTCAACTCAATTTTACTCTACTCTACTCCACTGAAGCCTAGCTTAGCCTAACCTAGCCTAGCCTAGCCTAACCAAGGATTACCCTACTTTACTCTACTCTACTCTATTTTATAATACTCTACTTTAACCTACTCCACTCTACTCTACTCTACTCTAACCTAGTTAGCCTAGGCTAGCAAAGCATAGCTCTACTCTACCATATACTATACTAAACTCTATGCTACTCCAGCCTAGCCTAGTCTAACCTAGCTTTACTCTATTGTACTCTACTCTGCTCTATTTTACTCTACACTGCTATGCTCCTACTCTACTCTATTTTACTCTAACCTTATATAGCCTAGCTTAGCCTAACTTTGCTCTACTCTACTCCATTCTACTCTACTCTGCTATACTCTATGCAACTATACTTTACTCTTACCTTGCCTTACATAGCCTAACCTAGCCTAGCCTTTCCTAAACTAACTCTACTCTACTTTAATTTATCCTAACCTAGCCCAGCCTAACCTAACTTAGCTTTACTCAACTCTACTTTACTCTAGCCTAGCCTAGCCTAATCTTGCTCTAGTCTACACTACTCATCACTTTTCTACTCTACTCTACTATACTCTGCTCAACTCTTCTCCACTCTACTTTGCTCTACTCTATTCTACTCTACTCTTGTCTACACTGCTCTCCTCTACTCTGCTCTTCTTTTCTCTACTCAACTCTACTCTACTTTGCTCTAGTATACTCTAGCCTAGCATAACCTAACCTAGCTCTACTCTACTTTACTCTGTAAGGCCTAGCCTAGGCTAGCCCTAACGTAACTTAGCCTAACCTAGCTCTACTCTACTCTACTCTACTCTAACCAAACCTAACTTAGCTCTACCTTAATCTAGTTTACTCTGCTCTACTCTATTCTATTTGACTCTACTATACTCTATTCTATTCTTGCATAACCAAGCTTGGCCTTGCATAGCCTAACCTAGCACTACTCTAATTTACTCCATTCTTCTCTGCTCCACTATGCTTTTCTCTGCTCTACTCTTTTTTGCTCTTCTTTGCCCTACTATGCTCTACACTACTCTGTTCTCTTCTCCTCTCTTCTACTCTAATCTACTCTGCTCTAGTCTACTCTACTCTGATCTACTCTATTCTACTCTACTCTACTCTACTCTACTATCTACTACACAACTCTACTCTACTTTACTCTACTCTATTCTATTCCATTTTACTCTAGCCTAGCTTAGCTGAGCCTTGTTTATCCTATCTTAGCCTAACCAAGCCCTAATCTACTTCACTCTACTTTACTTTACTCTACACTAATCTACTCTACTCTACTCTAACCTATCCTATCCTAACCCAACCTAGCTCTACTCTACTCTCCTCTATGCTACTCTACTCCACTCTAACCTAGTCTAGCCTAGCTTAAAATAACCTAACTTTGCTCTACTCTACTCTTCTTTACACTACTCTACTCTAATTTTCTATTCTATGCTCTACTCTCCTCTACTAGGTTGTGCTCTAATCTGTTATGCTCTACACTACTCAACTCTACTCTGGTCTGCTCTACACTACTCTGCTATACTTTTCTTTACACTACTCTGCTCTACTCCACTTTGCTCAGCTCGACTCTACTCGACTCTACTCAGCTCTACTCTACTCTGCTCTGCTCTACTCTGCTCTATTGTGCTCTACTTTACTCAACTATACCCTACTCTAACCTAGCCTAGCTTATCTTATCCTAACCTACCTGACCTAGCTATATTCTACTCTACTCTACTCAAGCCTTACCTAGCCTAACCTAACTTAGCTCAACTCTAGTCTGCTTTACACTACTTTATTCTACTCTACTCTAACCTTGTCTGGCCTACCCTAACCTAACTTAACTCTACTCTAGCCTAGCCTTTCCTAACCTAGCTTTACTCTACTCTGCTTTACTTTGCTCTACTATGCTCTACTCTACTCTATTATAGCCTATCCTAGCAATGCCTAGCTTAATCTAGCCTAACTCTACTATACTCTACTCTACTCTTCTTTTCTCTACTCTTGCCTCTAGCCTAGTCTAACCAATCCTAGCCTAGCCTAGCCTAACTTAGCTCTGCTTTGCTTTACTCTACTCTAGCCAAGCCTAGCCTACTCTAGCTTATCCTAGCTAGCCAAGCTTAACACATTGCAGTTCTATTCTACTCTACCCTACTCTACTCAAGCCTACCCTAGCCTTGCCTAGACTAGCTTAGCCTCATTTAGTAGAATTTTACCTAGCTCTCCTCTACACCACAATATTATACTCTACACTAGTCCAATCCAATCTACTTCACTCTACTCTATACTACTCTAACCTAGCTTAGGCTAGCCCAGCCTAACCTAGGTTAGCAAAACTTGCTCTACTCTACTCTATTCTACTCTATTGTACCCTTCTCCACTCTGCTCTGCTTAGCTCAACTCTGCTCCACTCTACTCTGCTCTACTCTGCTCTTCTCTACTTTACTATGCTCAGCTCTACTTTACTCTACTCTATTATACTCAAATCTACCCTACTCTACTCAAGCCTAGCCTAGTCTAACCTAACCTAATCAAGTTATACTCTACTCTGCTCTACCCTACTCTACTCTACTCTTGCCTGGCCTAGCATAGCTTAGCCTAGCTCTACTCTACTATATAATACTCAGCTTTATACTTTTATTATGATATATTCTGCTCTACTCTACTTTACCTTTCTCTAGCCTAGCCTAGCATAGCCTCACCTAACCTAGTCGTACCTATCCTAGCTCCACTTTGCTTTACTCTACTATGCTCTACTCTATTATGTTATGCTCTACTCTACTCTGCTCTACTATACTCTTCTCTGCTCTACTATGCTCTACTCTACTCAACTATATTATACTCCAGCCTATTTTAGTGTGGCCTAGCCAAACCTTACTTTACTCTACAACACTCTACTCTATTCTACTCTACCCTACTCTAGCCTAGCCTACACTAAACAAGCTCAATCTAACTATCCTAAACTAGTTTAACTTAGCTCTACCCCTCTCTACTTTACTCTAGCCTAGCTAGCCTAACCTAACATAGCTTTGCTCTACTCTACTATGCTCTGCTTTAATATACTATGCTCTGCTCTATTATGATCTGCTCTACTCTGCTTTGCTTTGCTCAACTCTTAACTTCTCTACTCTACTCTGTTCTACTCTTCTATGCTTTGCTCTACTCTACTTTAATATACTTTAGCTTTGCCTTAGCTCACCTAACCTAACCTAGCTCTACCCTACTCTACTCTACTATACTTTACTTTTCTCTCTATACTCTACAATTGCATAGCCTAATCTAGGCTAGCCTAACCTAGCTATACTCAACTCTACACTACTATACTATACTCCACTTTACTATACTTTACTCTACTCTACTCCATTCTACTATACTTTACTCTGCTCTACACTAACCTAGCCTTACCATGCCTAGCCTAGCTTAGCTTAGTCTAACCAAGCTCTACTCTACTCTACTTTGCTGTGCTCTACTATGCTCTGCTCTATTCTAGTCTACTATGCTCTTCTCTACTTTGCTCTGCTCTGCTCTGCTCCATTCTACTTTACTCAACTCTAGCCTAGCTTAACCTAGCCTAACCTAGCATAACTGATCTCTATTATACTCTACTCTACTCTATTCTACTCTACTCTACTCTAATCTACTCTACTTCACTTTATTCTACTCTACTCTATTCTACCCTACTCTACTTTACTTTATTGTACACTAACATTGCTTAGCTTAGCCTAATATAGCTTAGACTAACTTAGCCTAACCTAACCTAACCTACCTCTACTCTACTCTACTCTACTCTATCATACGTTACTCTAACTTCCTAGTCAAGCCTAAGCTAGCCCTACTCCATACTGCTCTATTCTAACAATTCCTAGCCTAGCTTAGGCTATCCTAGCCTAACCTCACTCTGCTCTGTGTTGCTCTACTCTGCTTTGCTCTGCTCTACTTTACTATGCTCTTCTCTACTTTGCTCTATTCTACTCTACTTTATTACACTCTAGCCTAGCCCAACCTTTCTTGGCCTAACCTAACTCTACCATGCTCTACTATACTCTACTCTATGGTACTCTACTCTACTTTATTCTAATCTACTCTAGCCTAGTAAAGCCTACCCTAGCTTATCTCTACCCTACTCTACTCTACTCTACTGTAACTAAGGCTATCCTAGCCAAACCTAACCTTCCTCTACTCTACCCGAGCCTAACTTAGCTCTTCTCTTCCCTACTCTACTTACTCTACTTTGCAATGCTCTACTCTGCTCGACTCTGTTGTACTTTACTCTACTCTACTCTGTTATGTTCTCCCTTACTATACTCTAGCCTAACCTAGCAAAACCTAATTTTACTCTATTTTAGTCTACTCTTCTCTACTCAACTAACCTTTAGCCTAGCATAGCCTTGACTAACTTACCCTAGCCTAGCCTATACTTGCTCTACTCTACTCTACTATACTCTAATCTACTCTACTCTACACTACTCTAACCTAGCATAGCCTAACCTAACCTAGCTCTACTCTACTTTACTCTACTCTACTCTACTCAAGCATAGCCTAGACTTTCCTAGCTTATCCTAGTATAGCTTAGCCTAACCAAGCTCTGCTCTAGTCTACTCTACTCTGCTCTACTCTACTCTACTCTGCTCTACTCTATTCTACTCTTGCTCTATTCTACTCTCCTCTCATTTACTCCACTCTACTCTACTTTACTCTAAACTACTCTACTCTAACTTAGCCTAGCCTAACCTAGTGTAACTTAGCTCTACTATTTTCTACTTTACTCTACAATACTCTACTCTATTCTATTAAACTCTAGTCTACTCTAGCCCAACCTAGCCAAACCTAAGCTAGCTTTGCTCTATTATACTCTGCTCTGCTCCACTTTTCTTTATTCTACTCTACTCGAATCTGTTATAATCTTCTCTACTTTGCTCTACTCTACTCTACTCAAGCATAACCTAGCCTAATCTAACCAACCATAGCTTAGCCTAGCCTACTCTAGCCAAATATACTCTACTCTACTCTACTCTAACCAAGCCTTGCTTACCCTAGGCTGACTTTGCTCTCCTCTACTTTACCTTTCTATAGCCTAGCCAAGCCTAGCCCCACCTAACCTAGCTTAACCTATCTTAGCTCTACTTTGTTTTACTCTAATATGCTCTACATTACTATATTATGCTCTACTATACTCTACTCTACTCTTCTTTACTCTACTATGCTCGCTCTACTCTACTCTACTCTATTGAACTATAGCCTCCTTTAATGTAGCCTTTCCTAAGCTTGCTTTACTCTACTCTACTCTGCTCTACTCTACTCAAGCCTAGCCTACCCTAAACAAGACTATTCTAGCTAGCCTAAACTAGTCTAACCTAGCTCTACCCTACTCTACTCTACTCTAGCCTAGCTAACCTTGCCTAACATAGCTTTGCTCTACTTTGCTCTGCTCTACTCTACTAATCTCTGCCCTACTCTACTTTGCTTCTCTCAACTATGCTCTGTGCTACTCTTCTCGGCTTTGCTCGACTATACTCTAGAATACCTTAGCTTTGCTTAGGCTCACCTAACTTAACCTAGCTCTACTCAGCTCTACTCTACTTTTCTCTACTATACCCTACTCTCACATAGCCTAATCTAGGCTAGCCAAGCCTTGCCAGACCTAGCTGTACTCCACTCTACTATACTATACTATACTCCACTCTACTCTACTTTACTTTAGTTTACTCTATTCTACTATACTCTACTCAACTCTACTCTAACTTGGCCTTACGATGCCTAGCATAGCTAAACTTACCATAACCAAGATCTACTCTACTCTACTCTACTTTGCTTTGCCTTACTCTGCTCTACTCTGTTATGCTTTGCTTTGTTTTTCTCTACTCTACTCTACTATACTCTGTTCTACTCTACCCTACTCAACTCTAACCTAGCCTAGCCTAACCTAGCATAACTCATCTCTACTATACTCTACTCTACTCTATTTTACTCTACTCTAATCTACTCTACTCTACTCTGCTCTATTCTACCCTACTCTACTCTACTATACACTTGCATTACTTAGCTTAGCCTAACAATGCTTAGACTAGCTTAGCCTAGCCTAACCTAACCTTGCTCTACTCTACTCTATTCTACTATATTCTACTATATTGTACTCTACTCTAACCTCTTAGCCTAGCCTAACCTAGCTCTAATCAATGCTACTCTATTCTAACCAAGCCTAGCTTAGCTTAAGTTATCTTAGCTTAACCTTGCTCTGCTTTGCTCTGTTCTACATTGCTCCTCTCTACTCTACTTTGCTATGCTCAACTCTAATATGCTCTACTATACTCTACTTTATTTTACTCTAACCTAATCGAGCATTGCCTAGCTTAACCTAGCATTAATATGCTCTACTCTGCTTTACTCTACTCAACTTTATTCTAATCTACTCTAACCTGGCCTAGCTTATCTCTACCCTATTCTGCTTTACTCTACTCTACTCTACTCTAACTAAGGTTAGCCTAACCTAACCTAACCTAGCTCTACTCTACCGTAGCCGAACTTAACAAGCCTAACTTAGCTCTTCTCTTCTCTACTCTGCTCTACTTTTTAATGCTCTGCTCAGCTCTACTATAATTTGCTCTACTCTATTATGTTCTCCCTTACTATACTCTTGTCTATCCTAACTTAGCCTCGCATAGCCTAGCGTAGCCTAAACTTGCTCTATTCTACTCTACTATACTCTAATCAACTCTACTCTACTCTGCTCTAACCTAGCCTAACCTAACCTAGCTCGACACTAATCTATTCTTCTTACTCTACCCTAGTATAGCCTAGACTAACTTAACCTAGCCTAGCCTAGCTTAGCTAGCCTGGCCCTACTCTAGTCTATTTTGCTCTATAGTTCTCTACTCTACTCTATTTTTTTCTACTCTATTCTTCTCTACTCTACTCAGTTCTACTATGCTCTGCTCCACTCTCCTCTCATTTGCTCCATTCTACTCTACTTCACTCTAAACTAGTCTACTCTAACTTAGCCTAGTCTAGCCTAGTTTAACTTAGTTGTACACTTTTCAACTCAACTCTACACTACTCTACTCTATTCTCCTCAACTCTAGTCTACTCTAGCCAAACAAACCTTGCTTTGCTCTGCTATACTCTACTCTACTCTTCTCTACTTTACTCAACTCTGCTCTATTATAATCTTCTCTACTTTACTCTATTGTACTCTACTTGACTTAAGCCTAGCCTACCCTAATCTAGCTTATCCTAGCTTAGCTTAGCTTAATCTAGCTCTGCTCTACTCTTCTCCACTTTACTTTACTATACTATGCTCTACTCGACTCTACCCTACTCAACTCTACTCTTCTCTACTCTAACCTAGTTTAGCCTTACCTTGTCTAACCTAGCTCTACAACACTCTACACAATTCTAGGCTACTTTAACATAGCCTAGCCTAACCTAGTCTAACCTAGCTCTACTCTACTATACTTTGCTCTGTGCTACTCTACTCTACTCTGCTATGCTCTACTAGACTCTACACTACACTACTCTACTCTAGCATAGCCTAGCCTAACCTAACAAAACCCTACTCTACTTTACACTACTCTATTATTCTCTAGCTTTGCAGAACCTTGGTAGCCCAACCTAATCGAGCCTAGCCTATGCTAACTTAGCTCAACTCTACTCTACTCTACTCAACTATACTATTCTATACTCTATTCTATTCTACTTTACTCGACTCTACTTTTTTCTACTCTATTTTACTCTTTCCTAGCCTATATGGGCTTAACCTATCCTAACCTAGCTTAGCCAAACCTAGCTTTACTTTACTTTGTTTTATTATGCTCTACTCTACTCTGCTCTCCTCTACTCTACTCTTCTTTACTTTACTGTACTCTACTATGCTTTGTTATACCTTGCTCTACTCTACTCTACTATACTCTACTCTAGCCACGCCTCACCTAGCCTAGCCTAATGGAGCTTTACTTTATCCGACTCTACTCTACTCTACTCTACTCAACTCTTACCAAGCATAGCCTAACCCACCTTAGCCTAGCTTAGCCTTTTCTAGCCTTGCCTAACTTAGCTCTAATCTACCCTACTCTGCTCAACTCCACTCTATTCTGGCTTTACACCACTCTACTCTACTCTAGCCAAGCCTAACTTAGCTGTACTCTACTCTTCTCTAAACAAATATGCTCTACTCTATTATGCTCAACTCTTCTCTACTCTGCTCTGCTATACTCTTCTCTACTCTTCATTACTCTACTATGCTCTATTCTATTCTACTCTATTATACTCTGCTCTATTGTACTCTAACAAAGCTTAGCTTAACCTAGCTCAAGTCTACTCTACTTTACTCTACTCTAACTTAGCATAGCCTTGTGCCCTACCTAGCTTAACTTAGCCTAGACTAGCTTACCTTAGCCTAATGTAGCTCTACTATGCTCTATTCAATAATAGTCCACTCTACACTACTCTATTCTACTCTTCTCTAACTTAGCCGAACCTAGCTCTTCTCCAGTCTACTCTAACCAAACTAAGGCTTGCCTCACCTTACCTAACTTAGCTCTTCTCTACTCTGCTCTTCTTTGCTATACTCTACTCTGCTTTTGTCTACTCTACATTACTCTACTATGCCCAACTCTACTCTACTCTACTCTACTAGAGCCTAGCCTAGCCTAGCCTATGCTAGCTTTACTCTACTCTACTCCACTCGACACTACTCTTCTCTACTCTACTTTACTCTACTCTACTCTGTCCTACTCTGCACTAGCTTAGCCTAGCCTAACTTAGCCTAGCCTAGCTTAGCTTAACCTAGCTTCACTGTACTTTGCTCTATTATACTATACTCTACCTCATTCTACTCTAACCTAGCCTTACTTAGCTTTGCCTAACCTAACTATCTTCTCTACTCTACTCTACTCATCTCTACTATCACCTGGCCTAGCCTAGCCAAACCTAGCACTACTCTACCCTATGTTGATATACTCTACTCTACTCTGCTACTCTCTACCCTACTCAACTCTACTCTAACCTTGCCTAGTTTTGCCTAGCCCAGCCTAACTTATCCCAACCTAGCTCTAATATATCTTGTTCTACTCTACTCTACTCTACTCTATTCTACTATACCCTACTCTACTATACTTTACTCCTTTCTACTCTGCTCTACTCTGCTCCTCTCTCCTTTGCTCTGCTCTTCTTTGCTATGCTTTGCTCAGCTCCACTCTACTCTATTCTACTCTGCTCTTCTCAACTCTACTCTTGTTTAGCCAAACCTAGCCTAGCCTAACTGAGCTCTACTATACTTTACTCCACTCTACTCTACTCTACTCCACTCGACTCTACTTTATCCTAGTCTACCCTAGCCAACCCTAGCCTAGCCTAACCTCACCTAACATAACTTAACCTAGCTCTATAGTGATCTATTGTAATGAACTCTACTCTACTCTACTGTACTCCAACTAAGACTAGCCTAGCCTAGCCTAACCAAGCTCTACTCTACTTTACTTTAGTTTACTCTAGCTTGGGTTAGCCTAAACTTCCTTAGCTCTACTCTACATTGCTCTGCTATACTTTTCCCTACATTGCTCCATTCTACTCTACTCTACTTTGTTATACTCTACTCTACTCTACTCTTCTGCTCTGCTCTACTCTGCTCTACTTCCTCTCATTTCTGTCATCTACTCTACTCTACTTTACTCCAATCTACTCGAATCTACTCTACCTTTCTCTGCTCTACTTTACTCTACTTTATTCTTCGTTGGTATAATCTATACAGCTCTAACCAAGCCTACACTAGACAAGCCCAACCTATCCCTAATCTAAACTACTCTAGCCTAGCTTAACGTAGCCTAGCTTAGCCTAACCTAGCTCTTCTCTACTCTGCTCTGCTTTACTCTACTCTACTCTATTTTGCACTACTCTTTTCTTCTCTACTCTACTTTACTGCACTCAGTTCTAGCCTAGCCTATCCTAGCTCTACTCTACTTTACTCTACTCTAGCCTAACATAGCCAAGCCTAACGTAGCCTAGCCTTAGCTTAACCTAGCATAGCTTAGCCTAACCTAACTCTTCTCTACTTTGGTCTACTCTATTCTACTTTACTCCACATCTACTCCAATCTACTCAACTCTACTACAACTAGCCTAGCTTATCCTTGTCTAACCTTACTTTACTCTACTCTACTCTACTCTACCATACTCTACTCTACTCTAATCTACTCTAATCTAGTCTAACCTTGCCTATTCAAGCCTACTTAGCTCTAATCTATTGTACTCTTGTCTGCTCTACCTTACTCTAGTCTGTACTACTCTGCTTTACTCTACTCTTCTCTATATTGCTCTACTTTACCCTACTCTTCTCTATATTGCTCTGCTCTGCTTTTATACTTTCCTCTACTTTGCTTCACTTTGCTATACACTGCTCTTCTTTACTCTAGTCTTCTCTACTCTTCTTTACTCTACTCTACTATGATCTACTCTACTCTATTATGCTTCACCCTATTCCACTCTACTATACTCTACTCCACTCAACTCTAATCTACTATGCTTCACTTTGCTCTACTCTACTCTACTTTAGCCTTGCTTATCTTAGCCTAGTCTAACCTAGCTCTGCTCAACTCTACTCCACTCTATGCCAGCCTAGCCTAGCTTATTCTTACTCTACTCTACCATACTCTACTCTACTCCAGCCTAGCCTAGCTTGACCAAGCTCTACTCTACTCTAGCCTAGTGTTGCTTGGCCTAGCATTGCCAAACTTAGCTTAGCCTAACCTAGCTTGACTATATTCTGTGATGCTCTGTTCTTCTCTACTTTAACCCACTCTACTATCTCTACTTTACTCTGCTCTACTCTACTATGCTTTGTACTTTACCCTAGCTTAGCTTAGCATAACCTTACCTAGCTTTACTTTACTCTAATCTACCCTACTCCACTCCACTATAGTCTGGCCTAGCACAGCTTAGCCTACCATAACCTAACCTAGCCGAGCCTAGTTTAGCGTAGCCTAACCTTGCTATACTCTACTCTAATCTACTCTACTCTACTCTACTCAACTCTGCTTTACCCTACTCTAAACAACCCTAGCCTAGCCTAACCAATCCTAACCTAACTTAGTTCTACTCTTCTTTATTTTGCTTTACTCTACTCTGATCTGCTCTATTTTGCTTTACTCTGGTCTGCTTTACTCTCTTCTGATCTACTCTATTATAGTCTACTCTAATATTCTAAAACCTAGCCTAGCTTAGCCTAACCTAGCTTAGCTTAACCTTGCTTAACTCCACTCTATTCTACCTTACTCTACTCTACTCTACTCTAGCCTAGCCTAGCCTTGTGTACCCACGGCTAGGCTAGCCTTTCTTAGCTTTGCCCAACAAAGCCTAGATCTACTCTGCTCAACTTAACCCTACTCAACTCTCCTCTCCTCTACTCTACTCTACTATACAACACTTAAGCCTAATATAGCCAAGCTGAGCCTACGCTAGCCCACCCTAGCCCAGCTTTGCCTAGCCAAACATAGCTCTATTCTACTTTACTATTCTATACTCTACTCTAACTTAGCCTTTTCTAGCCTATTCTAATATAGCTCCCCTCTACTCAACTCTACTCTACTCTAGGTTAGCTTAACCTAACCTAGCTCTACTCTAGTATGCTCTACTACCCTTTACATTATTGTATTCTATTATGCTCTACTCTAGTCTTGTCTTCTCTATTTTTCTCTACTCTGTTCTACTCTACTCTGCTCTACTCTACTCCACTCTACTTTACTCTTGCCAATCCTTGACTAACCTAGCTCTACTCTACTCTACCCTACTTTGCTCTACTTTTCTCTACTCTACTTTACATTCCTATACTTTGTTATGCTCTTTTATACTCTACTCTAGTCTACTTTTCTCTACTTTGCTCTTCTTTGCCCTGCTCTGCTCTACTCTGCTCTACTTTGCTCCACTCTACCCTTCTCCATTATGCTCTTCTCGACTCCACTCTTCTCTTCTCTCCTCTCCTCTTCACTCACCTTCTCTACTCCACTCGGCTCTACTCTACTCTACTCTACTCTACTCTACTTTGCTCTACTCTTTTTTATTCTACTCTACTCTACTCTACTATACTCTATTCTATGCTACTCTACTATACTATATTATGTCATTTCTTAGCCTAACCTAGCCAAATCTAGCTCTACTTAGCTCTACTCTACTATACTCTAACCTAAACAAGCTTAGCCTACCCTAACCTAGCCTAACCTAGCTCTACTCTACTATACTCTAATCTATCCCACTCTACTCTAGCTTAGGCTAGGGTAGAGCTTTGCTCTACTCTACACTTCTCTACTCTGCACTACTCCACTCAACTCTGCTCTACTTTACATTGCTCTAGTCTGCTCTTCTGTTCTACTCTATTCTACTCAGCTCAACTCTCCTCTCCTCTTTTATTCTCTACTCTGCTAAACTCTTCTTTACTCTACTTTACTCCTCTCTACTATACTCTACTCTACTCAACTCTACTCTACTAGAATATAACCTAGCCTAGCCTAGCCAAGCTCTACTCTACTCTACTAGACTCTAGCTTAACCTTACCTAGCCTCGCCTAGATTCACCAAGCCTTGCTTAACCTATCCTAGCTCTGCTCTACTCCACTCTGCTCTACTATATTGTGCTCTACTCTACTCATCTCAGTAATATACTCTAGCCTAGCAAAACCTAAAAATCTCTACTCTACTTTGCTCTACTATAACCTATCCTATCCTAGCCATCTATAGCCTAGTCTAGCCTAACTTAGCTCTACTCTACTCAACTCTACTCTTCTCAACTCTACACTATTCTAGTCCACTCCACTCCACTCTACTCTATTCTAATCTTCTCTTAGCTTAATTAAGCCAAGCCAAATCTAGTACTTCTCTACTTTACTACAATTAACCCTAGCCTTGCTTAACAATGCTCTACTCTACATTACTCAGCTTTGCTCTGCTCTACTCCACTCCACTCTACTATGCTCTACTCTAATCTATTCTACTCTACTCGAGCCTTGCCTATCCTTGCTAAGCCTAACCTAGCTCTACTCTACCCTACTCTACTTTACGCTACTCTTCTCTACTCCACTCTAATCTACTCTACTCTATCCTAGCCTTGCCTAACCTAGCCTAGCCTAGCCTCACCTTGCCTATCCTCGCTCTACTCTACTTTACTCCATTATACTCTACTCTACTCTACTCTACTCTAACCCAGCCAAACCAAGCTCTATTCTTACTCTACTCTACCCTGCTCTATCTTAGCCTAGCCTATCACAACCTAGCCTAACATAGCTAGGCTCTGCTCTGCTTTGCTCTACTTTACTCTATTATGTTCTACTCTGCTCTACTTTGCTCTACTCTACTTTGCTCTGTTCTACTCTACTCTACTTAACTCTACTATACTCTACTTTACTCTACTCTAGCCTAGCCTAGCCTAACCTAACCTAACCTAGCTCTACTCTTGTTTACTCTACTCTACTCTACTCCACTCTATTCTAATCTACTCTTCTCTTCTCTAACCTAGCCTAACCATGCCTAGCTTAAACTAAATCTTCTCTACAATACTATAGTCTAGCTTCACCTAGCCTTGCCTAACCTAGTTCTACTCTACTTTACTCTACTTAACTCTACTCTGCTCTACTTTGCTTAATTATGCTCATCTCTAATCAACTTTGGTCTTCTCTACTCTACTCTACCCTATTTGAGCCTAACAAAATCTAGCTAGCCAAACCTAGCTCTACTTTACTCTACTCTACTCTTATCTACTCTACTCTACTCTAGTCTAGCTTAGCCTAACCTAGCTCTGCTCTGGTCAGCTATACGCTACTCTGCTCTACTTTGTTCTACTCTGCTCGACTTTGCTCTACTCTTCTCCATTCTACTCTACTGTACACTACTCTACTCTACTATACTTTATCCTAGCATAGACAAACCTAGCTCTACTCTACTTTACTCTACTCTACTCTAGCTTAGCTTAATCTAACCTACCTTACCCTACCCTAGCCTAACCTAGCTCTGCTCTACTATATTGTACTCTACTCTACTTTACTCTACTTAGCTCTACTCTACTCTACCAAGCTAGCATAGCCTACCTTAGCTTAGTAAAGCATAAATTAGTTCTGCTCTACTCTACTCTAGTCTACCCTACTAACCTCTACTCTACTTTAACATAGCCTTGCCTAGCATAGCCTTACCTAGCTCTAATCTACTCTACTATGCACTGCTCTACTGTACTTGACACTACTTTGTATTGCTCTAATCAACTCTTCTAGTCGATACTACTCTATATTGCTTTGCTTTGCTCTACTCTACTCTACTCTCCTCTACTATACTCTACTATGCTCTTCTCTACTCCATTATACTATACTTTACTCTACTCTACTCTACTCTACTCCACTCTACTCTACTCTAATCTAGCGAGGCCTAGCCTTGCCTAGTCTAACCTTACTCTACTCTACTCTACCTTACTCTACTCTAACCTAGCTTAGCCTAGTCTAGTATTACCTAACCTTGGTCTACTCTACTCTCTCTTATCTACTCTACTCTACTATGCACCACTCTACTCTATTCTAAGCTGCTTATTATTGCACTAGTCTTCTCTTTTAGAAAGTTCTACTCCACTTTGCTTTGCTCTACTCTCCTCTTCTCTACTTTCTTCTGTTGTACTCTACTCTTCTCTACTTTGCTCTACTCTACTATACTTTACTCTACTCAACTCCACTCTATTCTACTCCACTCAACTCTACTCTACTCTAATCAAGCAAAGCCAGCTCAGCCTAACCTTGCTCTACTCTACTATACTCTACTCTCCATTAGCCTAGCCTAGCTTAACTAAGCCTAACCTAGCTCTACTCTACTATACTATACTATCCTCTTGTCTACTCTACTGTACTCTATGCTACTCAACTCTATTCTATGCTAATAAGCCTAGCCTAAACTAGGCTAGCCTTGCCTAACCAAGCTCTACTCTACTTTGCTCTACTCTATTATGTTATGCTCCGTTCTGCTCTTCTCTGCTCTAATCTGCTCTATTCTACTTTGCTCTAGTCTTTACTCTAGTATAGCCTTGCTTAGCCTACACTAACCTAGCTCCACTCTACTGTACTCTACTCTAGCTTAGTCAAGCTAAGCCTACCATAGTCTTGTCTAGCTTAGCCTAGCTTAGTCTAGCCTAACCTTGCTTTACTCTACTCTAATCTACTATACTCTACTCTACTCTACTTGGCTCTGCTCTACTATACTCTAACTTAGCCTACCTTAGCCTAGCATAATCTGGCCTAACTAAGCTCTAATCTCCTCTGCTCTGCTCTACTATGCTCTCCTTTACTCTACTTTGATCTACTCTACTCTCCTCTACTCTACCCTGCTCTATTCTACTCTACTCTTCCTTTCTATACTCTACCATACGTTACTCTACTCTAGCCTAGCCTACTTTAACATAACCTAGCCTTGCTTAACCTAGCTCCACTCAATTCTACTCCACTCTACTCTATTCTAATCTAGCATAGCCTTGCCCACCCATGCCTAACCTAGCCCAACATAACTTAGCCCAACAAAACCTAACTTTATTCTACTCTACTCTACTCTACACGATTCTAATCTATTGGACTCTAGTCGAGCATAGGCTAGCCTAGCCTAGCTTACACTACCCTAGCCTAGCATTACCTAGCTCTACTCTACTTTACCCTACTATACTCTATTTTGACTTAGCTTAGCCTAGCAAATGCTAACCTTGCTCTACTATGCTACACTATACCCTACTCTATTCTACTCTAGCCTATCCTTGCCTAGCATAGCATAGCTTATCCTTGCTCTGGTCTAATCTACTCTGCTCTACTCTACTCTGCTATACTCTACTCTACTCTACTCAAGCCTAGCCTAGCCTAGCTTAACCAAGCTCTATTCTACTCTACTCTAGTCTACTATACTCTAATCTATTCAAGCCTAACCTTACCTAACCTATCCTAGCCTAGCCTAACCTAACCAAGCTTTGCTCTACATAACTCTATTATACTCTACTATACTCTACTCTCGTCTACAAGCTCTACTCTACTCTCCTCTACTCTATTATGCTATTCTCTACTCTGCTTTAGTCTACTCTACTTTGCTCTTCTCTACTCTACTCTGCTCTACTCTTCTCTACTCTACTCTACCTAGTTCTTATTTACTCTACTCTGCTCTTCTCCACTCTACTCTACTCCACTCTACTTTGCTCTACTCGGCTCTACTCTACTCCCATCTCTTCTCCTCACCTCTTCTCTCCTCTCCTCCCGCCTCTTCTCCTTTCCTTTCCTTTACTGCACTGTACTCGACTCTTCTCTAACCTAGCCTGGCCTACCATATCTTAACCTAGCCTAACCAAGCTCTACTCTACTTTGCTCTTGCCAAGCCTACCTTAGCCTATCATTGTTTTGCTCTACTCTACTCTATTATTCTTTACTCTACACTATTCTGATCTACTCTTCTCTATGTTACTCAACATTGCTTTGTTTTGCTCTTCTTTTATGATTTGCTCTACTCTCTTATCTTCTCCTCAACTCTCCTTTACTCTACTCTACTCTATCTTGCTCTAATCTTCTTTACCCCACTCTAGCTTAGCCTTGCCTAGTATAACCTAATTGAGCTCTACTCTGCTCTACTCTACTCTACTCTACTATACCCTACCTAACTCTACTCTACTCTACTCTTCTTTAGCTTACCCTAGGCTAACCTAACTCTGCTTTGCTTTTCTCTACTTTGCTCTCCTCTACATAGCTTTACCCAACTCTACTCTACTCTACTCTATGCTGCTCTATTCTATTATGCTCCTTTATGCTATGCTCTACTCCACTCTGCTATACTCTACTATGCACTATTCTAGCCTAACTTAACTTAGCTCTACTCTACTTTACTCTACACTACTCTACATTTACATAGCTTAGCCAAGCCAAACCTAGCATAATCTTACCTAGCTTAACTCTAATATACTCTAATTTACTCTACTTTACTCTATTCTGCTATCCTCTACTCTGTTATACTCTACTCTACTATACTCCACTCTATTATGTTCTTCTCTACTCTACTATGCTTTGCTTTGCTTTTCTCTACTCTTTTGGACTCAGCTTTACTTCGCTCTGCTTTGTTTAGCTCTACTATACTCTACACTATTCTAGCTTAACCTAGCCTAATCAAGCTCTACTCTACTCTAATTAGCTCTGCTCTACTCTACTCTTCTCTAGCCTAGCTTATATTATCTTAGCTTACCTTAGCCTAGCTTAGCTTAACCTAGCTCTACTCTACTATACTCTATATTATTATACTCTACTCTACGATACTCTACTCAATTCTACTATGACCCAGCCTTGCCTAGCTTAGCCTAATCTAGCTCTACTCTACTCTACTTTACACTAGCCTAGCCTAGCCTAGTCAAGCATAGCTTAGCCTAACCTAGACTAACCCAACTCAACTTTGTGCTGCATGTTTGGCTCTAGACTTTTTTGCTTTGCTCTACTCTACTTATCTCTATTTTGCTCTACACTGCTCCACTCTGCTCTACTCTGCTATGCTCTACATTGTTCTACTCTATCATTTTCTACTCTACTCTGCTTTAACAAATCCTATCTTAGCTTAACATAGCTCTACTCTACTTTGCTCTACTTTGCTTTGGTCTGCTCTAGTTACCTCAGTTCTGTTCTGCTCTACTCTTCTTTGCTCTACTCTACTCTGCTCTAATCTACTCTAACTTAGCTTAGCCTAGCCTAACCTAACTATACTCTACCTTATTTTGCTCTAAACTACTCTACTCTACTTAGCTCAACTTAGCTTAGCTCAACTCAACTCAGCTCTACTTTGCTCTTCTCTACTCTATTATGCTTATCTTTATTCTTCTCTACTCTCTTCTACTATTCTTTGCTCTACTTTGCTCTACTCTACTATACTCTACTCTACTATACCCTACTTTATTCTATTCTACTATGCTCTACTCTACTTTAACATAGTTTAGCCTTGGTTAACTAAGCCTCACCAAATCTAGCTCTTCTCTACTCTACTCTACTCTACACTACTCCACTATACTCTACTCTAGCCTAGACTAGCCAGCATACCCTAGCTTAACCTGCCTAACCTAGATCTACTCTACTCTAACTTAACTTAGCCTAGCCTTACACAACCTAGCTTTACTCTACTCTAGTTTACTCCACTCTACCCTACTCTACTTTAGCTTAGCCTAGCTTAGCTTCGTTTAGCTTAACCTAGCTTTGCTCTACTCTGCTCTGCTCTACTCTACTCTTCTCTACTCTACTCTGCTCTACTATATTATAATCTACTTTATTGTACTTTAGCCTAGCCTAGCCTATCCTAGCACTACTCAACTCTACTCTTCTCTAATCAACTCTACTCTACTCTACTCTAACCTAGCCTAGCCTAGCCTAGCATGACCAAGCTCTACTCTACTCTACTCTTCTCTTCTCTGATATGCTCTACTCTATTATACTCCACACTATTCTACTTTAGCCTAGCCTAACCTTGCCAAGCCTAACCTACAATAGCTTTACTCTACTAGACTCTACATGACTCTAGCCTAGCCAAGCCGAATCTTATCTAGCCTAACCTGGCCTTGTTATACTCTATGTTAACCTACTCTACTCCACTCTACTCTCCTCTAGCCAAGCTAGGCTCACCTAGGCTCTGCTCTGCTCTGCTCTACTATACTCTAGTCTACTCTTCTCTTCTCTGCTCTACCCATCTCTGCTCTATACTACTCTTTACTTCCTCTACTCTCCTCTACTCTACTTTGCTATACTCTTCTTTGCCCTACCCTACAATGCTCTACCCCACTCTATTCTACTCTACTCTAGCCTTGCCTAGCCTAACTGAGCATTGCTTTGCCATACTCTACTCTACTTTACTCTAGCCAAGCATAACCTAGCCTAACTTGGCTCTACTCAACTCTACTTTAGCTTCGCATTGCCTAGGCAAGCCTAACCTAGGTCTATTCTACTCTACTCTATGTTAGCCTAGCCTAGATTAGCCTACCTTAGCTCTACTTAGCTTTGCTCTATTTTCCTTTGTTCTACTTTACTATTCTTTATTCCACTCTACTCTGCACTGCTCTGTTCTACTCTACTTGACTCTACTCTATTATTCTCTAGTCGATCCTAGCATAGCCAAACCTAATCTAGCTTTACTCTACTCAGATCAACTCTACTCTACTTAGCTCTACTCTACTTTAACTTTGCCTAATCTAACCTACCCTAACTAACTTAGCTTAGGTTATCCTAGCTTAACCAAGCTATACACTACTCTACTCTACACTATTCCACTCTACTCTACACAAACCTACTCTACTCTACACTAACCTAGCCTAGCATAACATATTCTAACCTAGCTCTACTCTACCATATTCTAGCCTTGCTTAGCCTAGCCTAGCCTATTCTAGCTCAGTTAAGCTCTACTCTACTGTACTCTACTCTACTCCATACTACTCATCACTACTTTACTTTACTCTACTCTTCTCTACTCTACTCTAGCATTGCCTAGCTCAGCCTAGCCTTACGTAGCTCTACTCTAATCTACTCTATCCTAGCCTAGCCTAAACTCATTCTATTCTACTCTACTATTCTATGCTCTACTCTGCTCTACCCTGCTTCACTTTGCTCTGCTCTGCTCTACTCTACTCTACACTATAGTACTCTACTCTACTTTATACTACATATCTCTTTCCTAGACTAGCTTTGCCATGCCTAACCTAGCTCTACTTTACCCTACTTTACTCTACTCTACTCTTCTCTACCCTACTTTACTTTACTTCAGCCTAGCCTAGCCTTGCCTTACCATAGCCTAGCCTAACCTAACAAAGCTTTACTCCACTCTCCTCTCCTCTATTCTACTCTACTCTATTGAACTCCACTCTAGTTGACTAAAACATAGCCTAGCCTAGCTAAGACATACCTAACACTACTCTACTCTACTCTACTCTACACTACTCCACTCTATTCTACTTTACTCTAGCCTAGCCTTGCCAATCCTAGCTCTCCTCAACTATGTCCTGCTCAACTTTTCTTTGCTCTGATTTGCTCTACTTTGCTCTACACTGCTCTATTATGTTTTGCTCTTCTCTACTTTACTTGACTCTGCTATGCTTTACTCTTCTCTACTCTACTCTATCCTAGTTTAGCAAAGCATAATGTATCATAACCTAATGTAACTTTACTATATTCTCTTCTACACTACTCTTCTATACTCTACTTTACTTTAGCCTAGCTTAGTCTTGTCTAGCCTAATCAAGCCTAGCTTAGCCTTGTTGAGCCTAACCTAGCCCTACTTTACTTACTCTACTCTATTCTACTCTACTCAACTCTACTATACTCTACTCTACTCAACTCTAACTTAGCCTAACCTAGCCTCGCTAAACCTTTCACTACTCTACTCTGCTCAACTCTACTCTAGTCTAGCCTAGTCAAGCCTAACCTAGCTTTACTCTACTTTGCTCTGCCCTGCTGTACTTTGCTTTGCTCTACTCTACTCTACTCTACTCAACTCTATTATGCTCACTGCGCTCTACTCTACTCTACTCAAACCTTACCTAACCTAATTGAGCTTTACTCTGCCATAATCTAATCAGCTCTACTCTAGCATAGCATAGCTTAGCCAACCTTAGAATAGCCGATCCTAACCTAACCTTGCTCTACTCTACTCTATTCTACTCTTTGCTACTAATCTCTAACCTTACATAGACTAGGCAAGCATAACCTAGCCCAATGCTACCCTAGCCTGACCTAGCCTAACTTACCTCTACTCTACTTTTCTCCACTCTATTATGTTATTCTCTGCTCGACTCTACTCTGCTTTGCTCTCTTTTCTTTACTTGACTCTACTCCATTATTTTCTAGTCGAGCCTTGCATAGTCTAACCTACCCTAGACTAACTTAGCTTAGCCTAGCCTAGCTTAACCTAGCCTTACTCTACTCTACTCTATTCTATACTATTCTATTCTACTCTACACAACTCTACTCTACTTCACTCCACACTAACCTAGCCCAACATAACCTAATCTGCCATAGCTCTACTATATTCTAGCCTTCCTTAGCATAGCCTAACATAATCTAGCTCAGTTCTGCTAAGCTCTACTCTACTCTTCTCTAACATTGCCTTGCCTAGCCTAGCCTGACTTAGCTCTACTATAATGTACTCTAACATAGCCTAACCTAACCTCATTCTGCTCTAATCTACTTTGCTCTACTCTGCTCTGCTCTACTCTACTATGCTTTGCTTTGTTCTGCTCTACTCTACTCAACTCTACACTGCTCTACTCTACTCTACTCATCTCTAGCCTAGCCTATTCTCTCCATGCCTAACCTCGCACTACTTTACTCTACTCTCCTCTACATTACACTACTCTACTCTACTCTACTTTAGCCTTGCCTAGCCTTACTATCCAAGCTCTTCTCTACTCTGTCCTACTATGCTTTTCTTTGCTCTGATATGCTCTACTCTACCCTACTCTACTCTACTTTACTTTATTCTTCTTTGCTCTTCTCTACTCCACTCAACTCTACTATACTCTACTCTACTCTACTCTAGTCTACTTTACTCTACTCTACTCTATCCTAGTTTAGCAAACCATACCATAACCTAACCTAATGTAACGTTACTCTCTTCTACACTACTCTTCCTTACTCTACTCTACTTTAGCTTAACTTAGTCTTGTCTAGCCTACTCTAACCTAGCCTAGCCTTGGCCAACCTAACTTAGCTCTACTCTACTTTACTCTATTCTACTCTACTCTACTCTACTATACTCTACTCTACTCAATTCTAACTTAGCTTAACCAAACCTGGCTCTACTCTACACTACTATACTCTACTCTGCTCTAACCTAATCAGGCCTAACCTAGCTCTAGTCTACTCTCCTTTGATCTACTCTACTCTACTTTACTCTGCTCGACTCTACTCTCTCTGCTCAACTATACTCTAGCCAAGCCTAACCTAACCTAGCTATACTCTACTCTACTTTACTCTATTATACTTTATCATTCTCTACTCTACTCTAATCTACTCTATTCTTTTCAACTCTTCTCCAGCCTAACTTAACCTAGCCTAACCTAACCTAGCTCTTCCATACTCTACTTTACTCCACTCGACTTCACACAACTCTACTCAAACATAGCCTAGCCTAGCAAAGCATAGCCTAACTCAACCTAACTTAGCTTTACTCTGCTCTACTCTACTTTATTCTACTCTACTATACTCTACTCTACTCTACTCTCTTTTACTCTACTCTACTCTCTCTTTTCTGCTCTTCTCTATTTTATTCTATTATACTCATCTTTGTTCTACTCTACCGCACTCTACTCTACTCTACTCTTGCTTGGCCAAACCTAATCGAGCTCTACTCTACTAAAATTTACTCAACTCTACTCTCCTCTTGTTTAGCATAGTCTAGCCTAGCCTAACCTAGCCTTACTCTACTTAATTGTACTAAACTATACTATGCTCTACTCTACTTTATTCTACTCTACTCTACTCTACTCCACTCTATTCTACTTTACTATACTCTATTCTACTCTACTCTAACTTAGCCTAACTTATCTTAACCTAGCTCTACACTACTCTACTCTAGCCTAGCTTAGCCTAGTCAAGCTTAGCTTAGCCTACAATAACCTAACTAACTCTACTCAACTTGTTTTCTCTACACAACTTTACTCTGCTCAGTTCTACTATGCCCTACTCTATTCTACTCCACTCTGCTCCACTCTACTCTACTTTACTCTGCTCTACTCTAACCTAGCCTTGCCTAACATAGCCAACCTAGCTCTACTCTATTCTACTATGCTCTACTCTGCTTAGCTCAACTCATCTTTATTATAAGATGCTCTACAATGCTTTGCTCTATTATGCTCTACATTGCTCTACTCCGATCTACTCTACTCTTCTCTACTCTAACTTGGTCTTGCTTAGCATTGCAAAGCCTAGCTCTATTCTACTATACTCAGGTATGCTCTACTTTACTCTACTCTACTCTACACTACTCTACTCAACTCTACTCTACTCTACTCTACTCTGATCAAGCCTAGCTGAGCATTGCCATGCCTAACTTTGTTCTATTTTACTCTACTATACTCTTCTTTATTCTACTCTATCCTACAATACTTTAATTTACTTTATCCTAGCCTAGCCATTCTTAGCCTCCCTATCCTAGCCTTACTTGCTCTACTCTCCTCT
>JAIUJO010001416.1:0-2500 GCA_023846275.1 Vanilla planifolia
GAAGAAGATGATGAAGAAGAAAATGAAGAGGTAGAAGAAGAAGAAGAAGAAGAAGAAGAAGAAGTACAAGAAGAAGAAGACGAAGAAGAACTAGAAAGAGAAGAAGGAGAAGAAGAAGAGAAGAAGAAGAGGAAGAAGAAGAAGAAGAACAAGAACAATAAGTAGAAGAACAAGACGAAGAAGAAGAAGAAGAAGAAGAAGAAGAAGAAGGAAAATAGGAAGAAGAAGAACAAGGAAAAGAATGAGAAGTAGTAGAGGATGATGAATAGGAAGAAGAAGTAAAAGGAGAAGAAAAAGAATTAAAAAAAGAAGAATAAGAAGAAGAAGAAGAAGAAGAAGAAGAATAAGAATAAGAATAAGAATAAGAAGAAGAAGAAGTGGAAGAAGATGATGAAGAAGAAGAAGAGGTAAAAGAAGAAGTAGATAAAAAATAGAAATAAGAAGAAGAAGAAGTAGACGAAGAAGCAGAAGAAGTACTGGAAGAAAGAGTAGTAGGGGGAGGAGGAGGAGGAGGAGGAGAAGAAGAAAAAGAAGAAGAAGAAGATGATGATGATGAAGGAGAAGAAATAGAAGAAGAAGAAGTAGAAGAAAAAGAAGAAGAAGAAAGAGTAGTCAAAGAAGAACAAGAAGAGGAAGATAAAGTAGAAAGATGAAGAAGAAGAAGAAGAAGAAGAAGTTAGTGAAGAAGGATAAGAAGTGGAAGAAAGAGAAGAAGAAGAATATGAAGAAGATTAAGGAGAACAAGAAGAAAAGAACAAGATCTAAAAGAAGAAGAAGAAGAAGAAGAAGAAGAAGAACAATAAGAAGAAGAAGAAGATGAAGATGATGAAGTAGAAGAAGAAAAGGTAAAAGAAGAAGAAGAAGAAGAAGAAGCAAAAGATGAATAAAAAGAAGAAGAAGAGGAAGAAGAAGAAGATGGAGAAGAAGATTAAGAACAAGAAGAAGAAGTAGAAGAAGAAGAAGAAGAAGAAGAAGAAGAAGAAGAAGAATAAGAAGAAAAAGAGGAGGAAGAAGAGGGAGAAGAAGAAGTAGAAGAAGAAGAGGAAGGAGAACAAGAAGAAGTAGATTAAGAAGAAAAAAGAAGAATAATAAGAAGAAGAAGAAGAAGAATAAGAGGAAGAAGAAGAAGAAGAAGAAGGGGATAAAGAAGAAGAAGATAAAAAAATTTAAGAAAAGGAAGAAGAAGAAAAAGATAATGATGATGATGATGATGAAGGAGAAGAATAAGATGTAGGAGGAGGAGAAGAAGAAGAAGGAGTCGAAGAAGAAAGAGAAGAAGAAGAAGAAGAAGAAGAAGAAGAAGAAGCAAAGAAGAAGATGAGGAGGAAGAGGAGGAAGAAGAAGAAGTGGAAGAAGAAGAGAAAGAAGAAGAAAAAGATGAAGAAGAAGAAGAATAAGAATAATAATAAAAAGAACAAGAATACGAAGGAGGAGGAGGAGGAGGAGAAGAAGAAGAAGAAGAAGAAGAAGAAGAAAAAGGAGGAGGGGGGTGAAGAAGAAGAAGAAGAAGAAGAAGAAGAAAAAGAAGTTGAAGAATAAGATGTAGAAGAACTAGTAGTAGTAGAAGAAGAAGAAGAATAAAAAGAAGAAGAATATGAAGAAGAAAAAGAAGAGGTAGAAGAAGATGAAGAAGAAGAATAAGAAGATGAAGAAGATGATAATGACTAAGAAGAATAAGAAGGTGAAGAAGGAGAAGATGTAGAAGAGGATGAAGAAAAAGAAGAAGAAGAAGTAGTAGTAGTAGTAGTAGAAAAAGTATTAGAAGAAGAAGAGGAAGAAGAACAAGTAGAAGAAGACAAAGAAGAAGAAGATGATGATGATGAAGGAGAAGAACAAGAAGAAGGAAAATAAGAAAAATAACAAGAAGAAAAAGAATAAGAAGTAGAAAAAGGAGAAGAAGATGAAGTAGAAGAAGAAGTAAAAGAAGAAGAAGAAGAAGAAGCAAATTAAAAAGTAGAAGGAAAAGGATAAGAATAAGAAGAAGAAGAAGACGAAGAAGTGGAAGATGAAGAAAAAAAGAGAAGAAGAAGAAGGAGAAGAGAAGGAAGAAGAAGACAAAGAAGAAAAAGAGGAAGAAGAAGAAGGAGGAGAAAAGAAAAAGAAGAAGGATATAAGGAAAAAGAGGAGGAAGAAGAAGAATAAGAAGAAGAAGAAAAAGAATTAGTAAAAGAAGTGGAAGAGGAAGAAGAAGAAGAAGAAGAAGTAGTAGAAGAAGAAGAGGAAGATGAAGAAGGAGAAGAAGATGAAGAAGCAGAAGAAAAGAATGAGAAAAAGATGATAAAGAAGAAGAAGAAGAAGATGAAGAAAAGTCGTCGAAGAAGAAGAAGAAGAAGAAGTAGAAGAAGAAGGAGGAGAAGAAGAAGAAGACGAAGAAGAGGAAGAAGAACAAGAAGAAGAAGAATAAGAAGCACGAAATACAAAAGAAAAAGAAGAAGTAAAAGTAGAAGGAGAAGAAGAAGAAGAAGAAGAAGACAGAGAAGAAGAAGAAGAAGAAGATGAT
>JAIUJO010001416.1:17500-20000 GCA_023846275.1 Vanilla planifolia
TGATGAAAAAGATGATGATGATGAAGAAGAAGAAGAGGAAGAAGAAAAAGAAGAAGAATAAGAAGAAGAGGAAGCAGATGAAGAAGAAAAAGAAAAAGATGGAGAGAAAAGAAGAAGAAGAAGAAGTAGAAGAAGAGGTAAAACAAGAAGAAGAAGAAGAAGAAGAAGAAGAAGAAGAAGAAAAAGAAGAAGAAGAAGATGATTAAGATGAAGAAGAAGAGGAAGAAGAAGAAGTGGAAAAAGAAGAAAAGGAAGAAGAAGAAAAAGAAGAAGAAGAAGAAAAAGAAGCAAAAGTTGAAGAAGAAGAAAAAGAAGAAAAAGGAGAAGAAGATGAAGAGGAAGAAAAAGAAGAAGAAGAAGAGGAGAAAGAAGAAGATGAAGAAGATTTAGAAGAAGAAGAAGAATAAGAAAAAGAAGAAGAAGAGGAAGAGTAAGAACGAGGAAAAGAAAAACAAGAAGAAGAAGAAGGAGAAGAAAAAGAGTAAGAATAAAAAGAAGAAGAGGATGACGAAGAAGAAGAAGTAAAAGAAGAAGAAGAAGAATAATAAGAAGAAGAATAAGAAGAAGAAGAATAAGTAGTACAAGATAAAGAAGAGAGAGAAGAAGAAGAAGAAAAAGAAAAGAAGAAGACAAAGAAGAAAAAGTAACAGAAGAAGAGGTAGATGAAGAAGTAGAAGAAGAAGGAGAAGAAGAAAAAGGAGAGGAAGGAAAAGTGGAAGAAGAAGAAAAAGAAGAGGAAGATGAACAAGAAGAAGACGAAGAATAAGAATAAGAAGAAGAAGATAAAGAAGAAGAAGGAAAATAAGAAGAAGAAAAATAACAAGGAGAAGAAGGAGGAGGAGGAGATGAAGAAGAAGAAGAAGGAGAAGAAAAAGAAGAAGTAGAAGAAGCAAAAGGTGAAGAAGAAGAAGAAGGTAAAGGAGAACAAAATGAAGAGGAAGAAGAAGAAAAAGAAGATGAAGAAGAAGTAGAACAAAAACTTGAAGAAGAAGAAGAAGAAGAACAAGAAGAAGAACAAGGAATAGAAAAGAAGAAGAAGAAATGTAACAAAAAGAAGAAGAAAAAGAAGAAGATAAAGAAGAAGAAGTAAATGAAGAAGAAGAAGAAGAATAAAAATAAGAAGAAGAAGAAGCAGAAAAAGAAGAAAAAGAAGTAAAAGAAGACGAAGAAGAAGATGAATAGGAAAAAGAAGAAGAAAAAGAATAAGAAAATGAAAAGAAAAAGATGATGTAGAAGAATAAGATGGAGAACAAGGAGAAGGAGAAGAAGAAGAAGAAGAAGAAGAAGAAGAGGAAGAAGAAGAAGAAGAAGAAGGAAAACAAGAAGAAGAAGAAAAAGAAAAAGAATAAGAATAAAATGAAGAAGAAGATGAAGAAGAAGAAGAAGAAGAAGAAGCAAAGAAGAAAAAGAAGAAGATGAAGAATAAGAAGAAGAAGAAGTAGAAGAAGAAGATGAAGATGAAGAAGAAAGATAGGAAGAACAAGAAGAAAAAGAAGAAGACAAAGAAACAAAGAAGAACAATAAGTAGAAGAAGAAGGAGAAGAAGGAGGAGGAGAAGAAGAAGAAAAGGAAGGAAAAGAAGAAGAAGAAGAAGGAAAAGAAGAAGAAGAAGAGTAAGAAGTAGAAGAAGAAGAGGAAAAGAAGAAGAAGAAGAAGAAGAAGAAGAGGAACTGGAAGAAATGGGAGGAGGAGGAGAAGAAGAAGAAGAAAGAGAAGAAGAAGGAGAAGATGATGAAAAAGAAGAAGAAGAAGAAGATGAAGAGGTGGAAGAAGAAGAAAAAGAAGAAGAAGAAGAAAAAGAAGTAGAAGAAGAAGAAAAGTAGTAGAAGAAGAAGTAGAAGAAGAAGAAGAAGAAGAGAAAGTAGAAGACGAAGAAGAAAAAGAAGGGGAAGAAGAGGTGGAAGAAGAAGAAGAAGTTGATGATGATGAAGAAGAAGAAGAAGAATAACAAGATGTTGAAGAAAAAATAGAAAAAGTAGAAGAAGAAAAAGAAGAAGAAGAAGAAGAAGAAGAAGAAGAAGAAGAAGAAGAAGAAAAAGAAGAAGAAGAAGAAGAACAAGAAGATGTAGGAGGAAAAGAAGAAGGAGGAGAAGAAGAAATAGAAGAAGATGATGAAAAAGTTGAAAAGAAGAAGAAGAAGAAGAAGAAGAAGAAGAAAAAGAAGAAGAAGAAGAATAAGAGGAATAAGAAGAATATGAAGAAGAAGAAAAAGAAGAAGAAGAAGAATATGAAGAAGGAGGACGAGGAGGAGGAGCAGAAGAAGAAGAAGAAGGAGAAGAAGTAGTAGATGATGATGATGATGATGAAGGAGAAGAAGTAGAAATAGAAGAAGAAGAAGAAGAAGAAGAAGATGATGATGATGATGAAAAAGAATGATAAGAAGGACAAGAAGAAGAAGAAGAAGAAGAAGACGACGAAGAAGAACAAGAACAAGAATAAGATGTTGAAGAAAAGTAGAAGTAGAAGAAGTTGTAGTAGTAAAAGTAGAAGAAGAAGAAGA
>JAIUJO010001416.1:27500-30000 GCA_023846275.1 Vanilla planifolia
AGAAGAAGAAGAAGAAGAAGGAAAAGAAGAAGAAGAAGAATGACAAGTAGAAGAAGTACTGGAAGAAGAAGAAGAAGTAGAAGAAGAAGAAGAGGAACTGGAATAAAAAGAAGGCGGGGGAGGAGGAGAAGAAGAAGAAGAAAGAGAAGAAGAAGAAGAAGAAGAAAAAGAAGAAGAAGAAAAAGAAGATGAAGAATAAGAAGAAGAAGAAAAATAAGAAGAAGAAGAAGAAGAAGAAGAAGAAAATGCAAAAGAAGAAGAAGTAGAAGAAGAAGAAGAAGAAGATGAAGTAGAATAAGAAAAACTAGAAGAAGAAGATGATGAGGAGGAGAAAGAAGTAAAGAAGAAGATTAGGATGATGAAGAAGAAGAAAAAGAAGAAGAAGAAGAAGAAGAAGAAGAACAAGAACAAGAAGAACAAGAAGAACAAGAAGAAGGAAAACAAGAAGAAGAAGCAGAAAAAAAATAAGAATAAGAAGAAGAAGAAGACGATGTTGAAGAAGAAGAAGTAAAAGAAGAAGAACAAGAAGAAGATGAAGAATAAGAAGAATAAGAAGAAGATGATAAAGAAGTAATATAAGAAGAAGAAGAAGAGGAGTAAAAAGATGAAGACAAATAAGAAAAATAGGAGAAGAAGAAAAAGTAGAAGAAGAAGCAGAAGATGAAGGAGAAGATGAAGAAGGAATAGAAGCAAAAGAAGAAAGATGAACAAGAAGAAGAAGAAGAAGATGAAAAAGAAGAAGAAGAAGAAGGAAAAGAAGAAGAAGAAGAAGAATAAGAAGTAGAAGAAAAGAAGGAGAAGAAGAATAAAAAGAAGAGGAACTAGAAGAAAATGGAGGAGGAGGAGGAGAAGAAGAAGAAGAAAGAGAAGGAGAAGGAGAAGAACAAGAAGAAGAAGAAGAGGAAGAAGAAGAAGATGAAAAAGTAGTAGTAGTAGTAGTAGAAGAAGAAGAAGAAGAAGAAGAAGCAAAAGAAGAAGAAGTAGAAGAAGAAGAAGAAGTGGAAGAAGAAGAAAAGGAAAAAGTAGTAGTAGTAGTAGTAGTAGTAGTAGAAGAAGAAGAAGAAGAAGAAGAATACAAAGAAAAATAAGAAGAAGAAGAAGAAGAAGTAGGCAAAGAACCAAAATAACAATAAGAAGAAGAAGAAGAAGAAGAAAAACTAGATGATGATGATGAAAGGAACAGAACAAGAAAGAGAAGAAGAAGAAGAAGGAGAAGAAGAAGAAGAAGAAGAAGAAGAAGAAGAAGAAGAGGAAGAAGAAGAAGAAGAAGATGATGATGATGATGAAGAAGAGGAAGAAGAAGAAGTGGGAGAAGAAGAAGAAGAAGAAAAAGAAGAAGAAGAAGAAGAAGTAGAAGAAGAAGTAGAATAAGAAGAAGAAGAAGAAGATGACGATTATGATGATAATGATGATAATGAAGAAGAAGAGTAAGACGAAGAAGAAGTAGAAGAAGATGATAAAGATGATAATGAAGAAGAAGAAAAAGAAGAAGAAGAAGATGATGAACAAGAAGAAGAAAAAGTCGATGAAGAAGGAGAGGAAGAAGAAGAAGAAGAAGGAGAATGCGATTAGGAGGGAGAAGAGGTAGTAGAAGAAGAAGGGAAAAGAGGTGAAGAAGAAGACGAAGAAGAAGAAGAAGAAGAGCAGAAGAAGAAAAAGCAAAAGAATAAGAAGAAGAAGGACAACAACTACAAGAAGAAGTGGAAGAAGAAGAAGAAGAAGAAGAAGATGAAGGGGAAGAAGAAAAAGAAGATGATGATGATGATGATGAAAAAGAAGAAGAACAAGGAGAAGAAGAAGGAGAAGAAGAAATTGAATATGAAGAAGAAGATGATGATGATGACGATGATAATGATAAGGAAGAAGTAGGAGATGATGAAGAAGAGAAGAAGAAGAAGAATGTGAAGAAGAAGAAGAAAAAAACAAAGAAGAAGTAGAAGAAGAAATAGAAGAAGAAAAAAAAGAAGAAGAAAAGGAGGAGGAGGAGGAGATGAGGAGGATTAGGAGGAGGAAAGGGAGATGAAGAGGAAGAAAAAGAAGAAGAAGAAGAAGAGGAAGAAGAAGAAGAAGAAGAAGAAGAGGAAGAACTATTGGAAGAAGAAGAAGAAGACATAGAAAGAGAAGAAGAAGAAGAGGAAGAAGAAAATGAAGAAGAAGAAGAAGAAGAAGAAGCAAAAGAAAAATAAGAAGAAGAAGAATATGAAGAAGAAGAAGAAGAGGAAGAAGAAAAAGAAGAAGAAGAAGAAGAAGAAGAAGAAGAAGAAAAAGAAGAAGAAGAAGAAGAAGAAGAGGAAGAAGGCAAATAATAATAAAAAGAAGAAGAAGACAAAAATGATGAAGAAGAAGAAGTAGAAGAAGAGGAAGAGGAAGAAGAAGAAGAAGAAGAACAAGATGATGAAGTAGAAAGAGAAGAGGAAGAAGAAGAGGAAGAAGAAGAAGATGAAGAAGAAAAAGAGGAAAAAGAAGTAGTAGTAGTAGTAGTTGTAGTCGAAGAATAAAA
>JAIUJO010001416.1:45000-55000 GCA_023846275.1 Vanilla planifolia
GAAGAAGAAGAAGAAGCAGAGGAGGAGGAGGAAGAAGAAGAAGAGGAAGAAAAGGAGGAGGAAAAAAAAGAAGAACGTGAAGAAGATGGAGAAGGGTGAGGAGGAGGAGAAGAAGAAGAGGAAGAAGAAGAAGATGAAGAAGAAGAAAGGCAGAATAAGAAGAAAAAGAAGATGAAGAAGAAGAAAAAGCTTAAGGAGATGAAGAAGGTGGAGAAGAAGGAGAAGTGGAAGAAGAAGAAGAAGAAGATGAAGGAGAAGCAGGAGAAGAAAAAGAAGAAGAGGAACAAGAGGAATAAGAAGTGAAAAAAGAAGAAGTAGAAGAGCAAGAAGAAGAGAAGAAGAGGAAGAGGAAGATGAAGAAGAAGAAGGCGATGGAAAAGAAGAAGAAGAAGAAGAAGAAAAAGAAGAAGATTATTTTGAAGATGAAGAAGAAGAAGAAGAAGAAGAAGAAGAAGAAGAAGAAGATAATGATGATGATGATGAAGAAGAGGAAGAAGAAGAAGAAGAAGAAGAGAAAGAAAGTGAAGAAGGAGATTTAGAACAAGAAGGAGGAGCAGAAAAAGATTATGATTATGAAGAAGAAGGGGAAGAAGAAGAAGAGGAAGAAGAAGGAGAAGAAGAAGATGAAGAGAAGAAGAAGATAAAGAAGATTAAGAAGAAGAAGAAGAAGATGTAGTGGAAGAAAAGGAATATTATGATAAAGTCAAAGTAGAAGAAGAAGAAGAAGATGAAGAAGAAGAAAAAGAAGAAGTTGAAGAAGAAGAAGAAAAAGAGCAGAAGGTGAAGAAGAAGAAAAAGAAATAGAAGTAGAACAAGAAGAAGAAGAAGAATATGAAGCAGAAGAAGAAGATGATGATGAAGAATAATATGTAGAAGAAGTAGAATAAGAAGTCAAAGAAGAAGAAGAAGAAGAAGTAGAAGAAGGAAAAAAAGAAGGCGAAGAAATAGAAGAAGAAGTAGAAGGAGAAGAAGAAGAAGAAGAAGAAGAAGAAGAAGGATAAAAAGAAGGAGAGGAAGAAGAAGATGATGTAGAGGAAGAAGAAGAAGAAGAAGAAGAAGTTGAACAAGAACAAGAACTAGAACAAGAAGAAGAAGAGAAGAAGAAGAAGAAGAAGAAGAAGAAGAAGAAAAAGATGAAGTGGAGGAAGAAGAAGGAAAAGATGAAATGGAAGAAGAAGAAGGAAATGAAGATAATGAAGTAGTATTAGAAGAAGAAGAAGAAAAAGAAGAAGTAGAAGAAGAAGAAGAAAAAGAATAAGAAGAAGATGAAATTGAAGAAGAAGAAGAGGAAGAAGAAAAAGAAGAAGAAGAAGAAGGAGAACAAGAGGAAGAAGAAGATGAAGAAGAAGGATAGGAAGGAGTTGGAGGAGGAGGAGGAGAAGAAGAAGTTGAAGAAGAAGAAGAAGAAGAAGTAGAAGACAAAGAGGAAGAAGAATCAGGAGAGGAAGGAGAGGAAGAGGAGGAAGAAGAAGAGGAAGAAGAAGAAGAAGAAGAAGAAGACGTATAGGGACAAGTAGAACAAGAAGACGAGGAAGAAGAAGAAGAAGGAGAAGAAGAAGAAGAATAGAAATTAGAAGAGGAAGAAGAAAGAAGAAAGAAGAAAGAAGAAAAAAGAAAAAAGAAAGGAGAAGAAAAGAAGAAGAAGAAGAAGAAGAAGAAGAAGGAAGAAGAAAAACAAGAAAGAAGAAGAAGAATGATGAAGAGGAAGGAAGAAGTAAAAGAAGAAGAAGAAGAAGAAGAAGAAGAATAAGAAGAAGAAAGAAGAAAATAGAAGAAAAAGAAGAAGAAAGAAGAGGAAGAATATAGAAGAAGAAGAAGAAAGAAGAAAAAAAAAGGAGAAGATGAACGAAATTGAAGTGGAAAGAAGAATAAGAAAGAAAAAAAGAAAGAAATTAAAAGAAGAAGAATAAGAAGAACAAAGAAGAAGAAAAAGAAGAAAAAGAAGAAAGAAGAAGCAAGAAGAAGAAAAAGAATAAAGAAGAAGATGAAGATGATGAAGAAGAAGAAGATGAAGAAGATGATGAAGAAGATGATGAAGAAGAAGAAGAACAAGAATAAGAACAAGAAGAAGAAGAAGAAGAATGAGAAGAAGAAGAAGAAGAAGAAGAAGTAGAACTAGAAGAAGAAAAAGAAGTTGATGATGAAGATGAAGAAGAAGAAGAAGAAGAAGAAAATGAAGAAAAAGAAGAAGATGAAGTAATGGAAGAAGAAGAACATGAAGAACAAGAAGGAGAGAATTATGATGAGAAATAAGAAGGAGAAAGACAAAGAAGAAGAAGAAGAAGAAGAAGAAGAAGAAGAAAAATAAGAAGAAGAAGAAGAGGAAGAAATATAAGAAGAAGAAGAAGAAGAGGAAGAAATATAAGAAGAAGAAGAAGATGAAGTTGAAGATGATGACGAAGAAGAAGAAGAGGAAAAGAAGCAAGAAGAAGAAGAAAAGAAGAAGAAGAAGAAGAAATAGTAGAAGAAGAAGAAGAAGAGGATAAAGAAAAAGAAGAAGCTCTAGAAAAACAAGAAGAAGAGGAAGAAGAAAATGAAGAAGAAGAAGTACAATAAGATGAAGAAGAAAAAGAAGAGGAAGAAGAAGAAGAAAAAGATGAAGAGGAGGAAGAAGAAAATGATGGAGAAGAAGAAGAAGAAGAAGAAGAAGAAGAAAAAGAAGAAGAAAAGGAAAATATTGAGAAGAAGAAGAAGAAGAAGAGAAAGAAGATGAGGAAGAAGAAGAAAAAGAAGAAGAAGATCGGGAGGAAGAATAAGTAGAAGAAGAAAAGAAGAAGAAGAAGAAAAGAAGAAGACAAAAAGGAAGAAGAAGAAGAAGAAGAAGAAGAGGAAGAAGTGGAAGAAGAAAAAGAGGAAGAAGAAGAGGAAGAAGAAGAAGAAGTAGGGGAAGAAGAAGAAAAAAAAGAAGAGGAAGAGGAAGAAGATCAAGAAGAAGAAGAAGAAGAAGAGGAAGACGAAAAAAATGCAAGAGAAAGAAGAAGAAGAAGAAGAAGAAGAAGAACAAGAACAAGAAGAAGAAGATGAAAAAGAGGAAGATGAACAAGAACAAGGAGAAGAATAAGAAGAAGAAGAAGAAGTAAAAGAAGAAGAAGAAGAAAAAGAAGAAGAGAAAGAGGAAGAAGAATGAGAAAAAGAAGAAAAAGAAGAAAAAGGTTAGAAATAAGAAGAGGAAGAAAAAGAAGAGGAAGAAGAAGAAGAAAAAGGCGAAGAAGGAGGAGAAGAAGAAGAAGAAGAAGAAGTAAAAGAAGAAGAAAAAGAAGAAGAAGAAGTTGGAGAAAAATAAGAAGAAGAAGAAGAAGAAGAAAAAGAAGAAGAAGAAGAAGAGGAAGAAAAAGAAGGAGAAGAAACTGAAGAAGAAGAAGAACAAGAAGAAGAAGAAGAAAAATTGGAAGAGGAGGAAGAAGAAGAAGGAGGAGAAGAAGAAGATGATGAAGAAGAAGAAGCAGAAGAAGAAGAAGAAGAAGAAGAAGAAGAAGAAGAAGAAGAAGAAGAAAAATGAAAGAGAAGAAGAAGAAGAAGATGAAGATATAAAAGAAGAAAAAGATGAGAAAAAAGAGGAAGAAGAGGAAGAAGAAGAAGAAGATGATGATAATGATGAAGAAGAAGAAGAAGAAGAAGAAGAAGAAGAAGACGAAGAAGGTGAAGAAGAGGAAGAAGAAGAAGATGAAGATGGAAAAAATTAAGAAGTTTAAGAAGAAGAAGAAGATGAAGTAGTAGAAGAAGAAGAAGATGTAGATGAAAAGAAGAAAAAGAAGAAGAAGTTGAAGAAGAAGAAGAGGAAGAAGGAGAAGAAGAAGGCAAAGAAGAAGAAGAACAAGAAGAAGAAGAAGAAGTAAAGAATGAGGAGGAACAAGAAGAAGAAAAGGAACAAGAAGAAGAAGAAGAAGAAGAAGAAGAAGAAGTAAGAGAAGAAGAAGGGGAAGAAGAAAAAGAAGAAGAAGAAGAAGATGAAGGTGAAGAAGAACAAAAGAAGAATAAGAAGAAGAAGAAGAAGAAGAAGAAGAAGAAGAGGGAGAAGAAGAAGAAGAGGAAGAGGAAGAAGAAGAAGATTAAGATGAAGAAGAAGCAATAGACGAAGAAGAAGAGAGGAAGAAAAAGAAGAAGAAGGAGAAGAAGATGGAGAAGAAGAAGAAGAAGAAGAAGTAGGAGAAGAAGAAAGGGAAGAAGGAGAAGAAGAAGAAGGAGAAGTTCTAGAAAAAGAAAAAGAAGAAGAAGAATAAGAATAAGAAGAAGAAGAAGATGAAGTAGAAGAAAAAAAGTAGTAGTTGTAGTAGACCAAGAAAGAGAAAAGAAGAAGATTATGATTATGAAGAAGAAGAAGGAGATGGAGAAGATTATGATTATGAAGAAGAAGAAAGGAGACGAAGAAGAAAAAGAAGAAGATGAAGAAGAAGAAAAAGAAGAAGATGATGAGGAAAAAGAAGAAAAAGGAGAACAAGAAGAAGAAGAAGCAGAAGAAGAAAAAGAAAAGAAGAAGAAGAAGAAGAAGAAGATGATGAAGAGGAACAAGAAGAAGAAAAAGAAGAAAAGGAAGAAAGAGGAGAAGAAGAAGAAGGAGAAGGAGTAGAAGAAGAAGAAGAAGAAGAAGAAGAAGGGGAAGAAGAAGAAGATGAAGTTGAAGTAGAACATAGAGAAAAAAAAGAAGAAGAAGTTGAAGAGGAGGAAGAAGAAGAAGAAGAAGGAGAGGAACTAGAAGAAAAAGAAGTAGTAGTAGTAGTAGAACAAGAAGGAGAAAAAGAAGAAAAGAAGATGAAGAAGAAAAAGAAGATGTAGAAGAAGAAAAAGAGGAAGATGAAGAAGAAGTAGAAAAAGAAGAAGAAGTAGAAAAAGAAGAATAAGAGGAACAAGAAGAAGAAGACGAAGAAGAAAATTTAGAAGAAGAAGAAAAGGAAGGAGAAGAAAAAAAGGTAGAAGAAGAAGAATTTGAAAACGAGTATGAAGAAGAAGAAGAAGAGGAGGAGAAGAAGGAGAAAAAGGAAGAATAATATGAAGAAGAAGAAGAAGAAGTGGTGGAAGAAGAAGAAGAAGAAGAAGAAGAAGAAGAAGATGACGAAGAAGAAGAGGCAGAGGAAGAAGAAGAAGAAAATGAAGAAGAAGAAGTAGAAGAAGAAGAAGTGGAAGAAAAGAAAGAAGTGGAACCAAAATTGGAAGAGAAAGAAGAAGTAGAAGAAGTAGAAGAAGAAGAGGAAGAAGAGGAAAAAGAAGAAGAAGAAGAAGAAGAAGAAGAAGAAGAAGATGAAGAAGAAGAAAAAGGAAGAAGAGGAAGAAGAAAAAAAGAAGAAGAAGAAAAAGAGGAGGAAGAAGATAAAGAAGTAGTAGTAGTTGCAGAAGAAGAATAACAAGAAGAAGAAGACGAAGAAGTAGAAGAAGAAGTAGAAGAAGAAGTAGAAGAAGAAGAAAAAGAATTAGAAGAAGAAGAAAACGAAGAAGAAGAAGAGGATGAAGAAGAAGAGGATGAAGAAAAAGTAGAAGAACATGAACAAGAAGAAGATGAGGAAGAAGGAAAAGATGAAGAAGAAGTACAAGAAGAAGAAGAAGAAGAAGAGAAAGAAGAAGAAGAAGATGGAGAAGAAGAGGAAGAAAAAGAAGAAGAAGAAGATCAAGATGACGAAGGAGGAGGACGAGAAGAAGAAGATGAAGAAGAACAAGAAGAAGAATAAGAAGAAGGAAACAAAGAAGAAGAAGAAGAAGAGGAAGAAGAAGATGTAGAAGAAGACGAGGAGGAAGAATAAGTAGTAGAAGAAGAAGTAGAAGAAGAAGAAGAAGTAGAAGAGGAGGAGGACGAAGAAGAAGAAAAAGAAGAAAAAGAAGAAGAAGGAGAAGTAGAAGATGAAAAAAAGAAGCAGATGAGGAAGAGGATGAAGGAGAAGAAGAAGAAATTGAAGAAGGAGAAGAAGAAGACGAAGAAGAAGAAGCACAATATGTAGAAGAAGAAGAAGATGAAGAAGAAAAAGAAGAAGATGATGAAGATAGATAAGAAGAAGAAGAAGAAGAAGAAGAGGAGGAAGAAGAAGAGGAAGAAGAAGAAGAAGTAGAAGAAGAAGAAGAAGTAGAAGAAGAAGATGAAGAAGAAAAGGAAGAAGAAGTAGAAATAGAAGAAGAAGAAGAAGAAAAAGAAGGGTAAGAGAAAGAAAATAAGAAGAAGAAGAAGAAGAAGAAGAAGAAAAAGAAGATGATGATGATGATAAAAACTTAGAAGAAGAAAAGAAGAAGAAGAAGAAGAAGAAGAAGAAGAAGAACAACAACAACAACAAGAAGAAAAAGATGAAGAAGAAGAAATTGAAGAAGAAGAAGTTGAAAAAGAAGAAAAAGAAGAAGAAGAAGAAGAGGAAGAAGAAGAAGAAGAAGAGGAAGAAGAAGAAGAAGAAGAGGAAGAAGAAGAAGGAGAAGAAGAAGAAGAAGAAGAATAAGAGGATAACGATGAAGAAGAAGTTGAAGAAAAAGAAGGAGAAAAGGATGGTGAAGAAGAGGAAAAAGAAGAAGAAGAAGAAGAAGAAGAAAAAGAGGAGGAAGAAGAAGAAGTAATAGTAGTTGTAGAAGAAGAATAAGAAGAAGAAGAAGAAGACGAAGATGTAGAAGAACTAGAAGAAGAAGAAGAAAACGAAGAAGAAGAAGAGGTTGAAGAAGAAGAGAATGAAGAAAAAGTAGAAGAAGTTGAACAAGAAGAAGATGAGGAAGAAGGAAAAGATGAAGTACAAGAAGATGAAGTAAAAGACAAAGAAGAAGAAGAAGATAGAGAAGAAGAGGAAGAAGAAGAAGAAGAAGATGAAGATGACGAAGACGAAGGAGGAGAAGAAGAAGAAGATGGAGAAGAAGAAGAAGAAGAAGAAGAAGAAGAAGGAAACAAAGAAGAAGAAGAAGAAGTAGAAGAAGACGAGGAGGAAGAATAAGTAGAAGAAGAAGAAGAAGAAGAAGAAGCAGAAGAGGAGTAAGAAGAAGATGAAGAAGAAGAAAAAGAAGAAGAAGAAGAAGATGTAGAAGATGAAAAAAAGAAGCACATGAGGAAGACGATGAAGTAGAAGAAGAAGAAGATGAAGAAGAAGAAGAAGAAGACACAGAAGTAGAAGAAGAATAAGAAGAACAAGATGAAGAAGAAAAAGGAAAAGATGATGAAGATAGATTAAAAGAAGAAGAAGAAGAGGAAGAAGAAGAAGTAGAAGAAGAAGATGAAGAAGAAAAGGAAGAAGAAGAAGAAATAGAAGAAGAAGACGAAGAAAAAGAAGGGGAAGAGGAAGAAGAAGAAGAAGAAGAAGAAGATGATGACGATAAAAACCTAGGGGAGGAAAAGAAGAAGATGATGAAGAAGAAGAAGAAGAAGAAGAACAACAACAACAACAACAAGAAAAAGATGAAGAAGAAGAAGAAGAAGTTGAAGAAGAAGAAGAAGAAGAAGAGGAAGAACAAGAAGGAGAGGAAGAAGAAGAACAAGAAGCAGAATAAGAAGATGATGATGAAGAAGAAGTGGAAGAAAAAGAAGAAGAAAAGGAAGGAGAAGAAGAGGAAGAAGAAGAAGAAGAAGAAGAAGAAGTAGAAGGTGAAGAAGGAGAACAAGAAGGAGAAGGAGAAGAAGATGAGGATAAAGAAGAATAAAGGAGAAGAAGAAGTAGAATAAGAAGCAGAAGAAGAAGTAGTAGTATTAGGAGAAGAAGAAGAAGAAGAAGAAGAAGAGAAGAAGAAGAAGAAGAAGAAGAAGAGGAAGAAGTAGAAGGAGAAGAAGAAGAAGAAGAAAAAGATTTAAAAAAAGAAGTAGAAGAAGAAGAAGAAGAAGAGAAAGAAGAAAAAAAGAAGTACAAGAAGTAAAAGAAAAAGTAGAAGAAAAAGAAAAAGAAGAGGTACAAGAAGATGAAGAAGAAGAAGAGGAGTAAGAATAAGAAGAAGGAAAGAAGTAGAAGAAGATTAAGAAGAACAAGAAGAAGAAAAAAAGATGAAGAAGAGGAAAAAAAAGGAGACGAAGAAGAAAAAGAGGAAGAAGAAGTAAAAGAAGAAGAAGAGGAAGATGAAGAAGAAAAGGGAAAGGAAGAAGTAGTAGAACAAGAAGAGGGAGAGGAAGTAGAAGAAGAAGTATAAAAAGAAGAAGAAGAATTAGAAGAAGAAGAATAAAAAGAAGAAGAAAAAGAATAAGAAGAAGAAGAAGAAAAAGAGGAGGAAGATGAAGAAGAAGAAGAATAGGAGGAGGAGGAAGAAGAAGAAGAATAAAAAGTTGAACAACAAGAAAAAAAGAAGAGGAAGAAGAAAAAGAACAAAAAAGAAAGCGGAAGAGGAGGAAGAGGAGGAAGAAGAAGAAGAAGAAGGACAAGTGGAATAACAAGAAGGACAAGAAGAAGAAGAAGAGGAAGAAGATGATGATGAAGAAGAAGAAGAAGAAAAAGAAGAAGAATTGGAAGTAGAAGAAGTAGAAGTAGAAGAAGAAGAAGAAGAAGAAGATAAAGAAGAAGAAGAAGAAGAAGAAGAAAAGAAGGAAAAGGATGAAGTAGATGAAGATGACGATGAAGAAGAAGACGATGAAGAAAAATACAATGAAGAACAAGAAGAAGAAGAAGAAAAAGAAGAAGAAGAAGGAGAAGAAGTTGCAGAAGAAGAAGAAGCGGAAGAAAAAGAAGAAGAAGAAGAAGAAGAAGTAGAAGAAGAGGAAGAAAAAAAAGAAGATGAAGAGGAAGGAGAAGAAAAAGGAAAAGAAGAAGAAGAAGAAGAAGAAGTGGAGGAAGAAGAAGAAGAAAAAGAAGATGAAGAAGAAAAAGAAGAAGAGGAAGAAAAAGAAGATGATGAAGAAGAAGAAGAAAAAGAAGTAGAAGAAGAAGAAGACATAAAACAAAAAGTAGAAGAAGAAGATGTGGAAGTGGAAGAGGAAGAAGAAAAAGAAGAAGAAGAAGAAGAAGAAGAACAGAAATTAGAGAAAGAAGAAGAAGAGGAAGAAGAACTAGAAGAGGATGAAGAGTAAGAAGAAGACGAATAGGAGGACGAAGAAGGTGAAGAAGAAGAAAAGAAGAAGAAGAAGAAAAAGATGAAGAAGAGGAAGAAGAAGAGGAAGAAGAAGAAGAAGAATAGGAGGAAGAAGAAGAAGAAGAAGAGGAAGAAGAAGAAGAAGACAAAGAAGAAGAAGTTGAAGAAGAAGAAGAAGAAGAAGAATAAGAAGTAGAAGAAAAAGTAGTAGTAGTAGTAGTAGAAGAAGAAGTAGAAGAACAAGAAGAAGAAGCAGAAGACGAAAAAGAAGATGATGATGAAGATGCAGAAGAAGAAGAAGAAGAAGACGAAGAAGAAGAAGAAGAAGAAAATGAAGAAGAAGAAGTGGAAAACGAAGAAGAGGATGATGATGAAGAAGAAGAAGAGGAAGAAGTAGAAGAAGATAAAGAAGAATTAGAAGATAAAGAAGAAGAAGAATAATAATAATAATAATAATAATAATAATAATAATAATAAGAAGAAGAAAAATTAGAAGAAGAAGAAGAAGAAGAAGAAGAAGAAGAAGAAGAAGAAGAAAAAGAAGAAGAAGAAGAAAAATAAGAAGAAGAAGAAGAAGAAGAATTTGAAGATGAAGAAGAAGAAGAGAAAGAATAACAATAATAATAATAATAATAAGATGAAGAAAAAGAATATTATGATAAAGAAGAAGAAGAAGAAAAAGAAGAAGAAGAAGAAGAAGAGAAAGAAGAAAAAGAAGAAGAAGACGAAGAAGAAGTGGAAGAAGAAGAAGAAGAAGAAAATGAAGTAGAGGAAGAAGAAGAAGATAATGAAGAAGAAGAAGAAGAAGAAGATGATGATGATGATGAAGAAGAGGAATAAGAAGAAGAAGAAGTGGAAGAAGGAGAAGAAGAGGAAGAAGAAGAAGAAGATGATGAAGAAGAAGAAGAAGTTGAAGAAGAAGAAGAAGAAAAAGGAGCAGAATGAGAAGAAGAAGAAGAAGAAGTAGAAGAATATGTAGTAGAAGAAGAAGAAGAAGAAGAATAAGATGTAGAAGATGAAGATGAAGAAGAAGAAGAAAAGAAGAAGAAGAAGAAGAAGA
>JAIUJO010003287.1:0-7500 GCA_023846275.1 Vanilla planifolia
CTTTCTTTTCTTTTTCTTCTGCTTTGTCATTTTTTTCCGCTTCTTCGTCATCTTCCTCTTCTTTGCCTTTTTCGACTTCTTCTTCTTCTTCTTCTTCTTATTTGACTTGTTTTTCTTCTTCTTCTTCTTCTACTTCTTCTTCACCTTCTTCTTCTTCTTCTTCTTCTTTTCTTTCTTTTTCTTCTTCTTCTTCTTCTTCTTCTTCTTCTTCTTCTTTGTCTTCTTCTTCTTCTACTTATTCTTCTTCTTCTTCTCCTTCCTCTTCTTCTTCATCACCTTCTTCTTCTTCTTCTTCTTCTCCTTCTTCTTCTTCTTCATCTTCTTCTTCCACTTCTTTGTCATTTTCATCATCTTCTTCTTCTTCTTCTGCTTCTTCTTCATCCTATTCTTCTTTTTCTTCATTTTTGAAATCTTCTATTTCTTCTTGTTCTATTTTCTACTTCTTCTTCTTCTTCTTCTTCTTTTTTCTTCTTCTTCTTCTCTTCTTTCTTCTTCTTCTTATTCTCTCTCTCTTCTTCTTTCATCTTCTTCTGTGTTCTTCTTCTTCTTCTTCTTTTCTTCTTCTTCTTCTTCTTAATCCTCTTCTTCTTCTTTTTCTTCTTCTTCTTCTTCTTCCTCCTCTCTTCCTCTTCTTCTTCTTTTCTTCTTCTTCTTCTTCATCTTCTCTCTCCTTCTTCCTCTTCTTCTTTTTGTTCTTCTTCCTTCTCTTCTTCTTCTCCTTCTTCTTCTTCTTCTTTGTCTTACTCTTCATCTTCATCTTCATCTTCTTCATCTCCTTCTTTTTCTCGTTCTTCTTCTTCTTCTTTGTCTCCTTCTTCTTCTTCTTCTTCTACTTCATTTTCTTCTTCTTCCTATTCTTTTTCTTCCTCTTCTTTGTCTTCCTCTGCTTTGTCTTTTTTTTTGTCATATTTTCTTCTTTTTCTTCGTCTTCTTCATCATCATCATGATCTTCGTTTTCTTCTTCTTTTTCTACATCTTCATCATATAATCTCTTCCACCTCATCTTTTTCTTCTCCTTCTCCTTCTCCTTCTCCTTCTTCTTCTCCTTCTTCTTCTTCTTCTTTCCTTATTCTTCGTCCTCTTTTTCTCTGTGTTCTGTTTCTTTGTCTCTTTCTCTTCATCTTCTTCTTTTTCTTCATTGTCTTATTGTTCTTGTTCTTGTTCTTTTTCTACTCCTACTACTACCTTCATCTTTTATTTCTTATTATTATTATTATTATCATTAAAATTTTACTTCTTTTCTACTTCTTCTTCTTCTTCTCCTTCTCCTTCTTCTTCTCTTTCCTCTTCTCGTTCTTCTTCTTCTTTTCTTCATCATCATCTTCTTATTCTACTAGTTCTTCTTCTTCTTCTTCTTCTTTTTCTTCTTCTTCTTCTACTTATTCTTCTTCTTCTTTTTCTTCTACTTCTTCTTCTTCATCTTCTTCTTCTTCTTTTTCTTTCTTCTCCAACTTCTTTTTCTTCTTATTTTTCATCCCCTTCTTCTTTTCTTCTTCTTCTTCATCTTCTTCTTCTTCGTCTTCTTCCTCTTCTTCCTCTTCTTCTTCTACATCTTCTTCTTTGTCTTCTTCTACTACATCTTCATCATCTTCTTCTTCTACTTCTTTCGCTTCTTCTTCGTCTTCTTAATTTTTTTCTTCTTCTTCTTTTTCTTCTTTATCTTCTTCACCTTCATCATCAACATTTTCTTCTGCTTCTTTTTCTTCTTCTTCTTCTTCTTCTTCTTCTTCTTCCTCCTCCTCTTCTCCTTCTTCATCACCTTCTTCTTCTGCTTCTCCTTCTTCTCCTACTTCTTCCTTTTATTCATCTTCTTCTTCTTCTTCTTCTTCTTCTTCATCTTCTTCTTCTTCTTCCTCTCTTTGACTTCTTCTTCTTCTTCTTCTACTTCTACTTCTTCTTCTTCTTCTTCTTCATTTTCATATTCTAGTTCTTCTTCTTATTCTTCTTCTTCTTTATTTTCAACTTCATCTTCTTCTTCTTTGACTTCTTCGTCTCCTTCTTGTTCTTCTTCTTCTTCTTCTGCTCCTCCTCCTACTCTTCCTTCTTCTCCTTCTTCTCTCTTTTCTTCTTTCTTCTTCTCTCTTCTTCTTCTTCATTTTCTTCTTCTTCTTCCTCTTCTTTGAGTTCTTCTTCTATTTCTTCTTCTTCTTCTTCTTATTCTTCCACTTCTTCTTCTACTTCTTATTCTAGTTCTTCTTCTTCTTCTTCTTCTTCTTTGTCTTCTTCTTCTTGTTCAACTTCTTTTACTTCATCCTCTTCTCCTCCTTCTTTTCTCTGCTTCTTCTTCTTCTTCTTCTTCTTATGTTCCTTCTCCTACTTCTTCTTCATCTTCTTCTTCTTCTTTTTCTTCTTCATGTTAGCCTTCTTCTTCTTCTTCTTCTTCTTCTTTGTCATCTTTTTTTTTCTTCTTCTTCTTCTTCTTCATCTTCTTCTTCCTCATCTTCTCTTTTGTCTTCTTCGTCTTCTCCTTCATCTTCTTTTCATTTCTTCTTCTTCATCATCATCATCATCTTCCTTTTCTTCTTCTTCTTCTTCTTCTTCTTAATCTCCAACTTCTTCTTCCTCCTCCTTCTTCTTCCTCTTTTTTTCTTCTTCTTCTTTTTCTTCTTCTTCTTCATCATCATCTTCTTATTCTTCTTTCTCTTCTTCTGCTTCTTCTTCTCCTTCTTCCTCTTCTTCGGCTTCTCCTTCGCTTTCTTCTTCATTGTCTTCTTCCTCTTCTTCATCTTCTTCTTGTTCTCCTTGATCTTCTTAATCTTGTTCTTCTTCTTCTTCTTCTTTGTGTGTCCTCTTCTTCTTCTTTGTGTTCTTCTTCTTCTTACTCTTTTTCTTCTTCTTCAACTTCTTCTTTTTCTTCTTCATCCTCTTCTTCTTCATCATCATCTTCTTCTTATATTTCAACTTCATCTTCTTCTTCTTCTTCTTCTTCTTTCTCTTCCTTCTTTCTCTTCTTCTTCATCTTCGACTTATTCTTCTTCTTCCACTTCTTCTTCTTCTTCTTCTTCACCTTCTTCTTCTTCTTCTTGTTCTTCTTCATCATCATCATCATCATCTTTCTTATTCTTCTTCTTCTTCTTCTTCTTCTACTTCTTCTTCTTTTTCTTTTTCTTCTTCTTCTTCTTCCTCTCTTCGATTTCTACTTCTTCTATTTCTTCTTCTTCTTCTTCTTATTCTTCTTATTCTTCTACTTCTTCTTCTTCTTATTCCAGTTCTTCTTCTTCATCTTCTTCTTCGTCAACTTCGTCTTCTTCTCCTCCTCCTTCATCTTATTCTTCTTCTTCTTTTGTGCCTTCTTCTACTTCTTCTTCTCCATCTTCTTCTTCTTCTTTCTCTTATTCATCTTAGCCTTCTTCTTCTTCTTCTTCTACTCTTCTTTGTCATCTTATTTTTCTTCTTCTTCTTTTTCTTTCATTTATTCTTCTTCTTCTTCATCATCTTCTTCTTCTCCATCATCTTCTTTTTTCTCTTCTCGTCTTCTCCTTCATCTTGTTTTCATGTCTTCTTCTTCTCATCATCATCTTCTTCTTCTCCTTCTTCTTCTTCTTCTACTTCTTTGTAATCTACATCTTCTTCTCCTCCTCCATCTTCTTCCACTTCTTTTCTTCTTCTTCTTCTACTTCTTCTTTATCATCATCTTCTTCTTCTTCTTTGTCTTCTTCTTCTTCTTCTCCTTCTTCTTCCTCTCCTTTGGCTTCTCCTTCACTATCTTCTTTATTGTCTTTTTCATCTTCTTCTTTTTCTCTTTGCTCTTCTTATTCTTCTTCTTCTTCTTCTCTCTTGTGTTCTAATTCTTCTTCTTACTCTTCTTCTTCTTCTTCTTCATCTTGTTCTTTTTCTTCTTTTCTTCTTCTTCTTCTTCTCTCTTCGTCTTCTCCTTCTTCTAAACGTTTTCCTCTTCTTCTTCTTCTTCTTCTTCTTCTTCATCTTCTTCTTCTTTGGCTTCTTCTTCGCTGTCTAGTTTATTTTCTTCGTCTTCTTCGTAATCTTCTCTCTTCTTCTTCTTCTTCTTCTTCTTCCTCTTCTTCCTCTTCTTCTTCTTCCTCTTCTTTGTCTTCCTCTTCTTCGTCTTAGTGTTCTTCATTTAATTCTTCCTTCTTCATCTTCGCCTTCTCCTTCGTCTTCTTCTTAATCTTCATATTTTTCTTCTCCTTCATCTTCTTCTCCTTCATCATTAACTTCTTCTTCTTCTTCTTCTTCTTCATTTTCTTCTACTTTTTCTCCTTTTTCTTCTCCTTCTCCTTCTCCTTCTTCTTCTACTTCCCCTTTTTTTTCCTCATCTTCTTCTTCGTGTTTTTTTTCTCCATCTACTTCTTCTTCTTCTTCTTCTTCTTCCACTTCCTCCTCTTCTTCTTCTTCTATTACTACTTCTTCGTTGACCTCTTTTTCTTTTTCTCCATCTTCTTCTTCTTCTGCTTTTTCTTCTACTACTACCACTTCTTTGGCATCGTGTTCTTTTTCTTCTCTTCATCATCATCATCTTATTATTCTTCTCCTTCTCCTTCTCCTTCTCCTTTTTCTTCTTGTCTTTCTTCTTCCTCCTCTTCTACTTCTTCTTCAACTCTTACTTTTACTTCTTCTTCTTCTCCTTCTTCTTCATCTTCTTCTTTGACTATGTCTTTTCCTTCTTCTTCTTCTTCCCCTTCTTCTTTTTCATCACCTTCATCTTCTCCCTCTTCTTCCTCTTCTTCTTTTTATTCTTCTTCTTCTTCTTCTTCTTCACCTTCTTGTTCTTGTTCTTGTTCTTCTTCTTCATCTTTTTCTTCTTCTTCTACTTCTCTTCTTCTTCTTCAACTTCTTCTTCATCTTCTTCTTATTTTCCTTCTTCTTCTCATTCTTCTTCTTCTACTTCTTCTTCTTCTTCTCCCTCTACTTCTTCTCCTTCTCCTTCTTCTCCATCTTCTTCTGGTCCTTCTTCCTCTTCTCCTTCTTCTTCTTCTCATTCTCCTTCTTCATTTTCTACTTCTTCTTCTGCATCTTCTCGTTCTTCTTCTGCTTCCTCTTCTTCTTCTTCTTCTTCTTCATCATATTCATCTTCTTGTACTTCTTCTTCATCTTAATCATCTTCAACTTTTTCTTTGCCTTCAACTTCTTTGTCTACTTCCTCTTCTTCTTCTTCTTGTTATTATTCTTTTTTTATCATCTTCTACAACTACTACTTCTTCTTGTACTTCTAGTTTATCTTCTTCTTCTTCTTCTTCTTCTTCTTCTACTTCTTCTTCTTCATCCTCATCATCATCATCACCTCCTTCTTCTTCTTCTTCTTCTTCGTCTTCTTCTTCTTCTTCTTCGTCTTTTTCTTCTTCGTCTTCTTCTTATTCTTCCACTTCTTATTCCTCTACAACCTCTTCATCTTCATCTTCTTCTTCGTTAACTTCTTTATCTATCTCTTCTTCGTCTTCTTCTCCATTTTCTTCTTCTTCTCACAATTCTCTTTCTTATTGTTCTTCTTCTTCTTCATCATCTTCTTCTTCTTTTTCTTCGTCATATTCTTGTTGTCCTTCTACTTCTTCTTTTTCTTCTTCTTCTTACCATTCTATTTCTTATTATTATTATTCTTCTTCATCTACTTCTTTTTCAACGTCATATTCTTCTTGTCCTTCTACTTCTTCTTCTTCTTCTTCTTCATCTTCTACTTCTCTTCATCTTCTTCTTCTTCTTCTTCTTATTCTTATTCTTCTTCTTCTTCTTCCTCCTCTTCTTGTTCTTTTCCTCCTTCTTCTTCTGCTTCTTCTTCTTCTTCTTCTTCCACTTCTTGTTCTCGTTCTTTTTCTTCTTCTGATTTGTGTTTTTCTTCTTCTTCTTCTCCTTCATCTTCTTCTTCTTCTTCTTCTTCTTCTTTTTCATCATCTTCTTCTTCATCTTCTTCTTCTTCGTCGTCTTCTTCTTCTTCTCCTTTTTCTCATGATTATCATCTTCTTCTACTTCCTCTTCGTCCTCTTCTTCTTCATCTTCTTCTTCTTCTTGTTCTTTTTCTTCTTTTTCTTCTTATTCTTCTACTTATTAATCTTCTTCTTTTTCCTCATCTTCTTCTTCATCTTTTTCTTGTTCTTTTTCTACTTCTACTTTGTTTTCTACAACTTCTTATTAATATTCTTCTTCTTCTTCAACTTCTTCTTCTCCTTCTTCTTCTTCTTCTTCGTCCTCTTCTTCTTCGTCTTCTTCTTCTTCTCCTTCTTCTTCTTCTTTCCTTCTTCTTCTTCAACATCATCATCTTCTTCTTTTACTTTTACTTGTTCTTCTTCTTCATTTTCTTCTTCTTCTTCTTCATCTTCTACATCTTCAGCTTCTTCTTCTTCTTCTTCGTCTTCTTCTTCTTCTTCTCCTTCTATTTCTCTTTCATCGCCTTCTTCTTCGTCTTCCTCTTGTTCTTCTTTTAACTCTTCTTCTTCTTCTTCTTCTTCACCTTCTTGTTCTTCTCCTTCTTCTTCTTCTTCTTTGTCATCTTCTGCTTCTTCTTCATCTTTTTCTTCTTCTTGTTCTTCTTCTTCTTCTACTACTTCTTCATCTTCTTCTTCTTCTCCTTCTTCTTCTCATTCTTCTTCTTCTTCTTCTTCTTCTTCTTTGTCTTCTCCTTCCACTTCTTCTCCTTGTTCCTCTTCTCCTTCTTCTTTTGGTTCTCCTTCTTCTACTTCTTCCTCATCTCCTTCTTCTTCTTCTCATTCTCGTTCTCCATTTTCTACTACTTTTTCTTCTTCTTTTTCTTCTACTTCTTCTTTTTCTTCTTCTTGTACTTCTTCTTCTTCTTCATATTCATTTTCATGTTCTTCTTGTTCATCTTATTCATGTTCCACTTTTTCTTTGTCTTCCTCTTCTTCTTCTTCTTTTTCATCATCTTCTATAACTACTACTACTTCTTCATGTACTTCTTGTTTATCTTCATCTTCATCATCATCATCATCTTCTTCTTCTTCTTCTTCTTCTTCTTCTTCTTCTTCTTCTTCTTATTCATCATCTTCTTCTTCTTCTTCTTCTTCTTCTTCTTCGTCTTCTTCTTCTTCCTCTTCATCTTCTTCCTCTTCAACCACTTCTTCTTCTACTTCATCTTTCTCTTGTTTGCCTTCTTCTCCTTTTTCTTCTTCTTTTTGCAATCTTTTTCTTTTTCTTCTTCTTCTTCTGCCTCTTCTTCTTCTCCTTCTTCCTCTTCTTCTTCTTCTTCTTCTAATTCTTCATCTTCTCCATCTTCATCTTCCTTTTATTTGTCTTCTTCTTGTTGTTCTTCTTCTTCTACTTCTTCTTCTTTTTCTTCTACTTCTTGTTCTTGTTCTCCTTCTTCTTCTTCTTTGTCTTCTTCTTCTTCTTCTCCTTCTTCTTCTTTGCCTTCTTCTTCTTCTTCTTCTTCTTCTTCTTTTTAATGTTCTTCTTCTTCTTCTTCTTCTTCTTCTTCTTCTTCATCTTCTTCTTCTTCTCCTTCTTCTTCATCATCATCATCATCTTCTTCTTTTACTTCTTTTTCGTCTTCTTCTTCTTTGTCTTCTTCTTCTTCTTGTTCTTCTCCTTCTT
>JAIUJO010003287.1:15000-20000 GCA_023846275.1 Vanilla planifolia
TCCTCTCTTCTTCTTCTTCTTCTTCGTCTTTCTCTTCTTCGTCTTTGTCTTCTTCCTCATAGACATCTTCACTTCCATTTTCTTCTTCATCTTCCCCTTCTCATTCTTCTTAATATTCTTCTTCTTCTTCTTCATCATCATCATCTTCTTCTTCATCTTCTTCTTTTTCTTCTTCATCTTCTTCTTCTTCGTCTTCTTCTTCTCCTTCTTCTTCTTTGATGTCGTCTTCTTATTCTTCTTCTTCTTCTTATTCAGCTTCGTCTACCTCTTATTTTTTTCTTTAACTTCTCCTTCTTCTTCTTCTTCTTCATCTTCTTCATCGTCATCTTCTTCATCTTCTTCTTCTTTTTGTTTAAATTCTACTTCATGTTCTTCTTCTTCTTCTACAACTACTACTGCATCTTTTTCTTCATCTTCTCCATCTTCTTCTTCTTCTTCTCCTACTTCTCATTCTTCTCCTTCTTCCTCTTCTTTTTCTTCTTCTTCTTCCTCCTCTTCTTCTTCTTCTTCTTCTTCCTCCTCCTCCTCATTTTCTTCTTCCTCTTCTCCATCTTCATCTTTTTCTTCTCCTTTCTCTTCTTCTTTTTCCTCTTATTCTTCTTCTTTTTCTTCTTCTAGTTCTTCTTCTTCTTTCTTTCTTCTTCTTATTCTCCTTCTTCTTCTTTGCCTTCTTCTTCTTCTATTACTTTTTATCCTTCTTCTTCTTCATCTTCTTATTCTCCTCCCCCTTCATATTCTTCTTCTTCTTCTTCTTCTTCTTCGTCTTCTTCTTCATCCTCATCTTCTTCATCATCATCATCAACTTCGTCTTCTTCTTTGTTTTCTTCTTCTTATCCTTCTTCTTCTTCCTTGTCTTCGTCCACTTCTTCTTCTTCTTCTTCTTCTTTTTTGTCCTCTTCTTTTTCTTCCTCTTCTTCTTCTTCTTCTTCTTCGTCTCTTCTTCTTTTTCTTTGCCTTCTTCTTCTTCTACACTACTTCCACTTCTTCTTTTTCTTCTTCATCTTCTTTTTCTTCTTCTTCCACTTCTTCTTCTTATTCTTCTTCTTATTATTCTTCTTCTTCTTCTTCTTCTTCTTCTTTGTCTTCTTTTACTTCTTCTTCAACTTCTTCTTCCTGCTCTCTATCTTCTACTTCTTCTTCCCTCTTCCTATCGTTGTTCTTCTCCATCTTTTTCTTCTTTCAGCTTCTTCTTCTTTCTCTTCTTCTCCTTCTTCTACCTCTTCTTCTTCTTCATCATCTTTGTCTTCTTCTTCTTCATCATCTTCTTCTACTTCTTCTTTTCTTCTTATTCTTCTTCTTCTTCATCTTTGTCTTCTTCTTCTTCATCTTCCTCTTCTTCTTCTTCTTCTTCTTCTTCTTCTACTTCTACTTCTTCTTCTTCATCTTCTACATCTTCTTCTTCCTCTTCCTCTTCTTCTTCATCATCTTAAGCTTCTTCTTCTTCTTCTTACTCTTCTGCTTTGTCTTCTTCTTCATCTTCTTCTTCTCCTTCTAATTCTTCTTCTTCGTTTTCTACTTTTTCTCCTTCCTCTTCTTCTTGTTCCTCTTCTTCTTCTTCTTCGCCTTCTTCTTCTTCTTCTTCTCCTTCCCCTTATTTTTCTTCCTCATGTTCTTGTTCGTCTTTATCTTCTTCATCGCCTTTTTCTTCTTCTTTTTCATCATACTCTTCTTCTTCTTCTTTGTCTACAACTTCTTATTCTTCTTCTTCTTCTTCTTCTATGCCTACTTCTTCTTCTTCTTCTTCTTCTTATACGCCAACTCCTTCTTCTTCTTCTTCTTCTTCTTCTACTTCTACTTCTTCTTCTCCATCTTCTTCTACTTTTTCTTTTTGTTGTTGTTGTTCTTCTTCTTCTACTTCTTTTTCTTCTTCTTCTTCTCCTTCCCCTTCTTGTTCTTCTCCTTCTTCTTCTCCTTCTTCTTCTTCTTCTCCTTCTTCTACTTCTTTTACTTCTTCTTCTTCTTCTTTTTTTCTTCTTCTTATTCTCCTTCTTTTTCTTTTATTTCTTCTTCTTCTTCTTCTCCTCCTCCTCCTTCTTCTTCTTCCTCATCTTCTTCTTCTTCCTCCTTCTCTTCTTCTTCTTCTTCTTCTTCTTCTTCTTCATATTCTTCATCATCATCTTCTTCTTCGTCTTCTTTTTCTTCTTCGCTTCTTCTTCTTCGTCTTCTTATTCTTCTTCTTCTTCGTCTTCTTCATCTTTGTCCTATTCATCTTCGTCTTCTTCTTCTTGTTCTTCTTCAACTTCTTTTTCTCCTTCTTCCTCTTCTTCTTCTTCTTCTTCTTTGCCTTCTTCTTTTTCTTCTTCCCGTTCTTCTTCCTCTTCTTCTTCTTCTTCTTCTTCTTCTCCTTCATCATCTTCTTCTTCTTCTTTTTGTTCTTCATCATCATCATCATCTTCTTCTTCTTCTTCTTCCTCTTCTTCTTCTTTGCCTTCTTGTTCTTTCTATTCATCTTTCTCTTCGACTATTTCTTCTTCTTTTTCTTCTAGTACTTCTTCTTCTTTCCCGTCTTCTTCTTTGACTTCTTCTTCTTCTTAATTTTCTTCTTTTTCTTCTTCTTCTTCTTCTTATTCATCTTCTTCTTCTTCCTCTTCTTCGACTTCTTCTTCTTTGTCTCTTCTTCTTCCTCTTCTTCTACATGTTCTTCTTCATCTTCTTCTTCTTTTTCTTTTTCCTCTCCTTTATCTTCCATTTCTTCCTCTTAATTTCTTCTTCTTCGTCTTCTTCTTCTTCTTCTTCTTCGTCTTATTCTTCTTCATCTTCTTCTTATACTTCTTTTTTTATTTTTCTTCTTCTTCTTCTTATTCCTCTTATTCTTGTTCTTCTTCATCTACTACATCTTATTTTTCTTTTTCTTTTTGTTCTCTTTCTTTCTTATTCTTCTAATTCTTCTCTTTTTCTACTTCTTTTTCTTCATTTTCTTCTCTACTTCACAATCTTCTTTTTCTTCTTGTTCGTCTTCCTCTTCTTCTTCTTCTTCTCCTTACTTTTCTTAGTCTTATTATTCTTTTTCTACTTCGTGTTCTTCTTCTTTTTCTTCTCCTTCTTCTTCTTACACTTCTTCTTCGTCTTCTTCACCATCATAATCCTCTTGTTCTTCTTCGTCTTCTTCTTCTTTGCCATCTCCTTCTTCTTCTTCTTTTTTTCCTTTTGCTTCTTTGTCTTCTTCTTCTTCTTCTTTGCCTACTTCTTCTTCTTCTTCTTTTTTTTCTTCTTCTTCTTCTACGTCTTCTTCTTCTTTTCTCTTCTTTGTAGTATTCTTCTTCTTGTTCTTCATCTTCTTGTTCGTCTTCTTCCTTTACTTCTTCTTCTTATTCTTCTTCTTCTTCTTCTTCTACTACTTCTTCTTGTTTTTCTTCTTCATCTTCTTTTTATTCTTCTTCTTCTTCTTCCTCCGCTTCTTCGACTTCTTCTTCGGCTCCCTTCTTCTTCCTCTCCATAATCATCATCATCATCTTCTTATTATTATTATTATTCTTATTCTTCTTCTTTTCATTCTTCTTCTTCTTCTTCATCTTCCTCTTCTTCTTCTTTCTCTTCTTTTTCTTCTTTTTCTTTTTCTTCTTCATCGTCTTCTTCTTCGTCTTCTTCTTCGTCTTCTTCATCTTCTTCTTCTTCATTCTCATCTTCTTGTTTTTTGTCTTCCTCCTCTTCTTCTCCTTCTATTTTATCTTCTTTTTCTTCTTCGTCTTCTTCTTCTACTTCTTCTTCTTCTTCTCCTACTTCTTCTTCTTTCCTTCATCATCATTATCATCTTTATTGTCATCATCATCATCATCTTCTTCTTCTACTTATTCTTTTTCTTCTTTTTGTTGTTCTTGTACTTCATCTTCTTCTTCTTCCTCTTCTACCTCTTCTTCTTCTTTTTCGTCTTCTTCGTCTTCATCTTCATCTTCATCTTCTTCTTCTTTATCTTCTTCTTCTTCATCATCATCTTCTTCTTCTTCTACATCTTCTTCATCTTCTTCTTCTTCTTTTTCTTACCCTTCTTCATCATCTTCTTCTTGTTCTTCTTCTTCTACTACTTTTTTACCTTCTTGTTCTTATTGTTCTTCTTTTTCTTCGTCTTCTTCTTTTCTTCTACTGCTTATTATTCTTATTCTTCTTCTTCATCTTCTTCTTCTTCTTCTTCCTCTCCTTCTTCTTCCTCCTCATCGGCTTCTTCTTCTTCGTCTCTTTCTCTTCGACTTCCTCGTCTCCTTCTTCTTCTTCTTCTTCTTCATCATCTTCTTCTTCTACTTCTACTTCTCCTTTTTCTTCTTCTTCTTCCTTTTCTTCTTGTTCCACTTCTTCCTCTTCTTCTTCTTCTTCTTCTTTTTCTCCTTCTTCCTCTTCTTCTTCGCCTTCTTCTTCCTCTTCTTCTTCTTCTTCGTCTACTTCATTTTTTCTTTTTTATTCTTCTTTTCGTTCTTCTTCTTCTTGTCTTCTTCTTCTTCTTCTTCATCTTTCTCTTCTTCTTCTTCTTCTTCTTCTTCTTCATCTTTCTCTTCTTCTTCTTCTTCTTCTTCTTCTTTAACTTCTTCTTCTTCTTATTCTTCTTCTTATCCGTCTTTTATTTCTTCTTATTCTTTAGCATCTTATTCTTATTTTTCTTCTACTTCATCTTCAACTTCTTCTTCTTTTTCTTTTTTGTCTTCTTCTTCCACTTCTTCTTCTTCTTCTTCTTATTCTTCCTCTTCATCTTCTTCTTCTTCTTCCCCTTCCTCTTCTTCCACTTCTTTGTCTTCATCTTCTTCGTCTTCATCATCTTCCTCTTCTTCTACCTCTTCTTCTTCTTCTTTTTTTCTTCTTCTTCAACTTCTTCAACTTATGAATATTCGTCCTTTTCTTATTTGTCTTCTTCTTCCTCTTCTTCTTTGCCTTCCTCTTCTTCTTCTTCTTTTTCTTCTTCTTCTACTGCTACATCTTCATCTTCTTCTTCGATTTCCTCTACTTCTTCATCTTCTACTTCTTTTTTATCAACATCTTCGTTTTCTTCTTCATCTTCTTCTTCCTCTTCTTCT
>JAIUJO010003287.1:52500-55000 GCA_023846275.1 Vanilla planifolia
TCTTCTTATGCTTCTTTGTATTCTTCTTACTCTTCTTCTTCTTCGGCTGCTTCGTCTTCTTCTTGTTTTTCTTCTTCTAATTCTACTTCCTCTCCTTATTTTTCTTCTTCTTCTACTTCTTCTTCATCTTCTTCTTCTTATACTTCTTCCTCTTCTTCGCCTTTTGCTTTTTATGCTTCTTCTTCTTCTACTTCTTATAATTCTTCTTCTTCACCTTATTCCACTTCCTCTTTTTCTTCTTCCACTTCTCGTTCTTCTTCTTCTTCTTCACCTTCTTCTTCTTCCACTTCTTCTTCTTCATCTTCATTTTCTTCTTCATCCACTTCTTCTTCTTCTTCTTCTTCTTCTTTTTCATCTTCTTCCTCTTCTACTCCTTATTCAACTTTTTCATCTTCTTCTTCTTCTTCTTCTTCTTCTTCTTCTTCCTCCTCCTCCTCCTCTTCTACTTCTTCCTTGTCCTCCATGTCATCCTCATCTTCTTCTTCTTCTTCTACTTGTTTTTCTTTTTCTTCTTCTTCCCCTACTTCTTCTTCTTCTTCTTCCTCTCCTTCCTCTTCTTCGTCTTCTTCTTCTTATTCTTCTTCTTCTTCTTCTTCTTCTTCTCCTTCTTCTTCTTCTTCTTCTTTATTTTCTTCTTCTCCTCCTTTTGCTTCTTCTTCTCCTTCTCCTACTTCTTCTTCTTATTCTTCTTCTTCTTCTTCTTCTTGTTCTTGTTCTTCTTACTCTTTTTCTCCTTCCTCTTCTTCTTCTTCTTCTTCTTCATCTTCTTCTTCCTATTGTCATTGTTGTTGTTGTTGTTGTTGTTCTTCTTCTTCTTCTACTACTACTTCTTCATTTATTCTTCTCCTTCTTCTTGTTGTTTTTCTTTTTCTTCTTATTCTTCCTCTTCTTCTTCTTTTCTTCTTCATTTTTTCTCCTCCTCATTATCATCATCATCTTCTTCTTATTCCTCTTCTTCTTATTCTTCTTCTTCTTCTAGCACATTTTCTTCTTCTACTTCTTTTTCTTCTTCTTCTTATTCTTCTCCTTCTACTACTTCTACTTCTTCTTCTTCCACTTCTTCTTCTTCTTCTTCCTCCTCCTCCTCCTCCTCCACCTCCTCCTCCTCTTCTTGTTCTCATTCTTCTTCTTCTTCTTCTTCCTCTTCTTCTTCTTCTTTCTTCTTCTTATTCTTCTTCTTCATCTTATACTTCTTCTTCTTCTTCTTATTCTTCCTTTACTTCTTCCTCTTCTTCTTCTTTAGGCTCCACTTCTTCTTCTTCTTCTTCTTCTATGTCTTCTTCTACTTCTTCTTCTTCTTCATCTTCTTCATCTTCTTCTTATTCTTCTTATTCTTCTTCTTCTTCTTCCTTTCTTCCTTCTTTTGTTCTCCTTCTTCCTCTTCTTTAGCATTCTTCTTCTTCTTCTTCTTCTTCTTCTTCTTCCTTTTCTTCTTCTTCTTCTCCTTCTTCTTCATCTCCTTCATTTTCTTAATCTTTTTCTTTTTCTTTATCTTCTTCTTCTTCTTCTTCTTTTTCTTCTCCTTCTTCTTCTTCTTATGCTTCTTCTTCTTCTTATTCTTCTTTTTCTTCTTTTCCTTCTTCTTCTTCTTCTTCTTCTTATACTTCTTCTTTTTCTTCTTCTTCTTCTTCTTCTTCTTCTTTTTCTTCTTCTTCTTCCACTTCTCCTTCTTCTATTTCTTATATATCTTCTTTTTTTCTTCTTGTAGTTATTATTATAGTTATTATTGTTGTTAATTTTACTATTCTTCTTTTTCTTCTTCTTCATCTACTACTTCTTCATATTCTTCTTCCTCTTCCTCATCTTCTACTGCTTCTTCTTCTTCTTCTTCTTCTTTTACTACTTCGTTTTCCTCTCCATCTTTTTCCACTTCTTCTTTTTCTTCTTCTTTTGCTTCTTCTTCTTCTTCTCCTCCTCCTTCATCTCCTTCTTCTTCATCTTCTCCTTCTTCTACTTATAATTCTTTTTCTTCTCCTTCTTCGCCTTCCTCTTTTTCTTCTTCCACTTCTCCTTCTTTTTCTTCTTCTTATTCTTCTTCTTCTTCTTCTACTTCTTCTTCTTCTTCTTCATTTTCTTCTTCTTCTTCTGTTTCATCTTCTTCCTCTTCTACTTCTTATTCACCTTTTTCTCCTTCATCATCTTCTTCTTCTTCTTCTTGCTCTTCTTCCTCCTCCTCCTCCTCATCCTTTTATTCTACTTCTTCCTCTTCTTTCTTTGCTTCTTCTTCTACTTCTTCTTTTACTTCTTTTTCTTCTTCTTCTTCCTCCTCCTCTTCTTCTTCTTATTCTTCCTCTTCTTACTCTTCTTCTTATTCTTTTTCTTCTTATTATTCTTCTTCTTCTTCTTCTTCTTCTTCTTCTTCTTCTTGATTTTCTTCTTCTTATTTTGCTTCTTCTTCTGCTTCTTTTACTTCGTCGTTTTCTTCTTCTATTCTTCTTCTTCTTTTTTTTTGATCTTCTTCTTCTTCTTCTTCTTCCTCTTCTTCTTCTTCTTCTTCTTC
>JAIUJO010002023.1:5000-7500 GCA_023846275.1 Vanilla planifolia
AGAAGCAGAAGGAGAAGGACAAGAAGGAGAAGGACAAGAAGTAGAAGAAGAAGAACGAGAAGGAGAAGAAGAAGAAGGAGAAGAAGGGGAAGAAGAAGGAGAAGAAGAGGAAGAAGAAGAAGAAGGAGATGGAGAAGGAGAAGAAGGAGAAGGAAAAGAAGGACAAGGAGGAGAAGAAGAAGAAGAATACGAATAAGAAAGAGAAAAAGAAGAAGATAAAGGGAAAGAAGAAGAAGAAGAAGTAAAAGAAGGAGAAGAAAAAGAAAGGAAGAAGAAGAAGAAGAAGAAGGAGAAGAAGGAGAAGAAGGAGAGGAGAAAGAAGAAGGAGAAGAAGAAGATGAAGGAGAAGAAGAAGAAGATGGAGAAGAAGAAGAAGAAATAGAAGAAGAAGAAGAAGAAGAAGAAGAAAGAGAAAGAGAAGAAGAAGAAAAAGGAGGAAGAGGAGAAGAAGAAGGCAAAGAAGAAGAAGATGGAGAAGCAAAAGAAAAAGTAGAAGAAGAAGCAGGAGGAGGAGAAGGAGGAGAAGAAGAAGGAGAAGAAGCAGAAGAAGAAGAAGAAGAAGTAGAAGAAGATGGAGAAGAAGAAGAAGAAGATGGAGAAGAAGAAAGAGAAGGAGAAGAAGGAGAAGAAGAAAAAGAAGAAGAAGAAGAAGAAGAATTAAAAGAGGAAGCAGAAGAAGAAGAAGAAGGATGAGAAGAAAGAGGAGAAGAAGAAGGAGAAGAAGAAGAAAGAGAAGAAGAAGGAGAAGAAGAAGAAGAAGATGAAGAAGAAGATGGAGAAGGAGAAGATGTTGAAAAAGGAGAAGAAGAAGGAGAAGAAGAAGAAGAAGAAAAAGAAGATGTAGAAGAAGAAGAAGAAAAATAAGAAGAAGAAGAAGGAAGGAGAAGAAAAAGAAGAAGAAGATGGAAGGAGAAGAAATAGAAGAAGAAGAAGGAGGAGGAGGAGGAGAAGGAGAAGAAGAAGAAGTAGAGGAAGAAGATGAAGAAGAAGAAGAAGAAGAAGAAGCAGATGCGGAAGAAGAAGTAGAAGTTGAACAAGAAGCAGAAGAGGAAGGAGAAAGAAAAAGAAGGAGAAGAAGAAGAAGTTGAAGAAGGAGAAGAAAAGAAGGAGAAGAAGAAGAAGGAGAAGCACGGAGGAGGAGAAGGAGAAGTAGTAGTAGTAGAACAAGAAGAAGAAGGAGAAGAAGGAGGAGAAGAAGGAGAAGAGGAAGGAAATGAAGAAGAAGAAGGAGAAGAAGAAGAAGAAGAAGAAGAAGAAGAAGGAGAAGAAGAAATTGAAGAAGAAGAACAAGAAGGAGAAAGAGATGGAGGAGAAGAAGAAGAATAACAAGATGGAGAAGAAGGAGAAGAAGAAGAAGAAGAAGAGGACGAAGAAGAAGAAGAAGATGAAGAGAAGAAGGAAGAGGAGGACGAGAAGAAGAAGAAGAAGAACAAGAAGAAGTAGAAGAAGAAGGAGATGAAGAAGAAGAATGAGAAGGAGAAGAAGAAGAAGAAGTGGAAGAAGAAGAAGAAGAAGGAGGAGAAGGAGGAGGAGGAGGAGTGGAAGAAGTAGAGGAAGAAGAAGGAGAAGAAGAAGAAGAAGAAGAAGAAGAAGATGAAGTAGAAGAAGCAGAAGAGGAAGAAGAAGAAGAAGAGTGGATGATGATGAAGAAGAAGAGAAGAATTAGAAGAAGAAGAAGGATAGGGAATGGAGAAGAGGAAGAAGAAGAAGGAGAAGGAGTAGAAGGAGGAGAAGAAGATGGAGAAGAAGAAGAAGGAGAAGGAGAAGAAGAAGAAGAAGAATTAAAAGAAGAAGAAGAAGGAGAGGGAATGGAGAAGTGGAAGAAGAAGAAGGAGAAGAAGAAGAAGGAGAAGGAGTAGAAGGAGGAGAAGAAGAAGGAGAAGAAGAAGAAGGAGAAGGAGAAGAGGAGGAGGAAGAAGAAGAAGACCTAGAAGAAGGAGGAGGAGGAGGAGAAGAAGAAGAAGAAGAAGACGAAGTTGAAGGAGAAGAAGAAGGAGGTGCAGAAGAAGAAGGAGGAGGAGGAGAAGGAGAAGAAGAACAAGAAGAAGAAGAAGGAGAAGAAGGCAAAGAAAAAGAAGGAGAATAAGAAGAAGAAGGAGATGAAGAAGAAGAAGAAGAAGTAGAAGAAGAAGATGAAGAAGGAGAAGAGAGAAAAAGAAGAAGGAGAAGAAGAACAAAAAGGAGATGTAGAAGAAGATTGAGTAGAAGAAGAAGAAATAGAGAAAGAAGGAAAAGGACAAGAAGAAGAAGAAGAAGAAGAAGAAGAATAAGAAGAGAGAAGAAGAAGAAGAAGAAGAAGAAGGAGAAAAAGAAGGAGAAGAAGAAGGAGGAGAAGAATAAGCAGAAGAAGAACAAGGAGAAGAAGAACAAGAAGAAGAAATAGAAGAAGAAGAAGAAGAAGAAGTAGAAGGAGAAGGAGAAGGAGAAGAAGAAGGAGAAGAAGAACGACAACAAAGAGAAGGAAAATGAGAACAAGAAGAGAGTTAGAAGAAGAAGAAGT